>JWHW01054632.1:0-55167 GCA_000931545.1 Papilio glaucus
ATATAATTTAGATACATTAAATTGTAATTTAATTTTATAAGAATGAACATAATAAAGAATTATTTGAAAAGTCAGTGACCTTAAAGCCGCAACTGCTAGACCATAGCCTTCGTGTCCTTTACACGAATAATTCGATAATCGTAATGAAAAATTAGCAAATCTTTATGGTGCGACAGGTAAATGAACTGACCATTGGTACTAAGAAGCGATGATTATATCCTAATTAATATTATTAATACACATGAGTTTGTTTGTTTGTGACGCTTTAACTTCTTAACGACTCAAATGATCATCATGAAATGCAGCACACGCATTGCCAGGGGTACAGTAAATGGCATGAGGTACATCCCAGAAATAAAAATGTTCGCGAGATTATTAAAACCTTCATTTACAATATTATATTATTAATATTTATATATATCGTTTTATCCGTGTTTTCAGGCACGGAATAAAATAAAAAACGGTAATAAAAATATCGAGCAAAGCTCGGTCTATACAGCTGGTTGGTATTTAAAACCCAAATCGTTATTTGATACTCACATATGTAACTTTGATTTCAGAAAATTGAACTTGAACAATTACTGATAGTTCGATGAAAATGACCGCAGTGGACATTCACAATGTACTGCGCGCTACATATACAACAACTTATTTCATCATCTCCCTGCCCTTTTCCCATACTATCATACAACTTATTTAATTTTGTATTTTTTTTTTCAATTGAATATTTAATGTGTGCTAATAAATAATTTTCTTTTTATATTGTTAGTGCATTATTCGACACTAGACTGTCTGGATGGTCTAAAATTTTAGGTGAATTAATCGGTACACGGAATCGTGATCGAGTTCCGAATAAATCGATCCGTTACTCGGCGATCTGCGAATCCGGTGATCGATATGGCGTAATTTTTAATTTGTAACCCACGGCTGCCTTCAAATGGCAGACGATTTAATAGAAAGAACAAAGAACTTAAATATTTATTTTTCAAATCGTAAAGTGGATACTTTTCTACGCCGATCGATTAGCCTACCATATAAAATTAATGTGCCAAAAGGTAACTCGGGTGATGGAAGTGGCACTTATAGTAACAATACAGCTAGGCTTCATTAGGTTTTTTCTTATTAACTATAATAGTATACTTAAGTATGATAAATATATCATTTAAGTGTAAATAATGAATTAGTCATAACGGGGAAGAAAAGTCAAATAAAGTGTCTGTCCTATGCATGCGGTCGTCAGTACACTTTTTGATGACATTGAATGATATCGGAGGAAACAGAGCGCGACTGAACAAACTGTAGCGTCTCTCCAAGCTCAGTACGTTTGTTTTATATTTTTTTCTGTCAGTTTTATAAAAAAATGTAACAGTCTATTAATTCATGTAATGTTGAACAAGACTGAAATTTAAAAAATAGTTTTAACCGAAATACACAAGTTAACTATGTGTTTAGACTTCATATAGAATTTTATCTATTACTAGTGCTTCCCACAGGTAGTTCTAATTATGTTGATTGCTACCAAACTTCACAGGATCATCAGCTAGGCCAATCTGAACGTTTCTTGATATTTTTTTATTTGAAAAACCTTTCGCTTTTCTTCTATTTGTAAAATTACACAAAATCCGTTCAGTAGTTTTTTAAATATATCGCGTTCAGACAGAAAGACGCGACAAGGGGACTTAGTTCTATAGTAATACATCATGTTATCACAAAAATTACGAAATTAATATATTATTCAAAATATTTTGAACTAAAAAATGCCTAATACAGTACCGTAAAAAGCTAACAATAAAATATCTAACGGTGACATTGTAGCGCGCGCCCGTTTAAGTCTTTTGTTCTACGTCGATTACGTGGCGCCGCGACGCACCACCGGTGGAACTCTGCGTGTTACTGCTTTTGTTCGACGACACTTAAAAAAGTACTTTTAATAGATTTATTTTGTCTACTCATCGGTATTTCGGTGTTTATAGAACAACCGCGTTAAATATGTGGTCACCGGAACAAAGAAATTTAAAAGTAATTCAAAAGTGACAGTCACAATGACCTATTTGAAGTCTACCTGTAAAACAACGAAAACATGTCAGCGATGTGTAGAACTTGAGCACCCCGCGACTATCTAAATGCGAGGATTAAGAAAGGATTACTAAGATGAACGCCTCGTTACCAGTTTTCATCTACTAAGAATCAATCGGAAAAACTTTATTCCGGGAAAACGTCATCAAGACGTGATCATCGATTATGCCAATCTTCTTCTGCTTAAGCTGTTTAACTGTAATTTAAATGTAATAAGTATAATATATACATATATATTACAAAAGTAAACGACAAAAAGCAGGTAGAACTAAATTACTAGACATATGTGATACAAAAAGGGGAGTGGCATTTGCTGAGACGTAAGGAAGCAAGCAGTTATGACTGTCTATTCGTACCCAGCCGATGAGCCTACAACAGATCAGGATGGTACGAACGTCCCGTGGGAACTGGCTGCGCCGGCGTCGCGGAATGTTATGCTTATCACGTTTTTGTTTATCGTTCCGCCGCAAAGATTGGTGCATAATTAGTCTATTCCAGCAAACGGCATTTTATTGGTAATTGGAGTATAACAGCAGATAACTAAAAATAATCACAGTTTGTTTTTTTCGGTAGTAAGAGAATTATTACCATGACACTTTGAGAGTTTTGCCTCTGCAAGATTGGTAAATAAATAAAAGAAATCAATACCGACGAGAGTTAGGTTGTGGGTGTGGGAGATAGATGTTTTAAAGAATAACAAGTTGCTCGAAGAGCAGATTAAGACTTTAATTCTAATGGTTACATATTTATATATCCTTTAACTTTATTCAGCGATAAAACGTATAATGTTTTCTCGTAATACATGTAATCATATCTTTTCGTACTTATCCTACTTACCTATATTTATATATAACAAAACATTTTTTTTACTGACCTCTCACTGTTTGCCTGGAAGAGGCATCTACGAATTCACCGGGTTCGAGGCGGCAGGGCGCAGAAGGCGCCTAGCCTAAACCACTTTAAGAGTAACTTAGCTCGACGGCTCCTTTTACGGTCAAGGATAACACCTATGTATACCTTTCCAGGGAATTGGGCTGTCCATAATGTTAAAGGATGCTCGAAGCGGTCTTTATGTCTCGATAAATAAATGGTCGCGCTTTTCGTTGGTTTTGTTTTGATCCTCAATTTCCGGAACCAATCACGGAGAGTGGTGGCTGCGGTTGTCGGCGTCGACATATAGCGTCAAACTGAAGGCCTGACGAGAAAATGTAAGTTATCAGCAGATAGGGCTAACTCTACACTGCGTACGCGCGGGATTAAATTTAATTAAGATTTAAAGTAAATTTTCTTTGTAATTTAATTTTTTTTTTGTTTTTGTATTTGAGATATATTGTTTCCCTGTAATAATAGGAATATTTATTCACTTTTCATTGAACTTATTTTGCACTCTCGTGATAAATCTGTCCCCGTAAATCGAGCACATATTTTAACAAGTAATTTTATTCAGTTGTCTAACATATGACTCACTTCTAACACAGAAAATTATTGACACAAGAAAGGGGAATCGGGACTCTAACCATGCAATTTGTAATAAACTTTAGTATTTAGCCACGGGGCTGTCAAGATACATAAAGTGTAGTTCAAAAAGCGTTTAGTGCGTATTCGTTTATTCACAGCGGCCTCGCACAGTTTCCGCCGCGTCTTCATCCCGCCGGCCTTAATAATACTTCCTAATGGATGGAAGTAACAAGGATGTTCATTTTAATGATTACTTAAACTGACGCAATATATTCACCGGCTTTATTAAAATGAGCAATTTTATAGTTACTTTTTTTTGTGTATCTAGTAAACGGCTATATAAATTTAGATCAAATTTTGTATTTAGATAAGGTTTGGCCTATTAATTTTATCTATATACCTTTGTTGAAAAAAAAACTTAATATTTCAGCAATAATTATGTCATATAGCGTCGTCTTGGCAATTGTGGTACTTGCATTGTCGTCAATGGAAAATAATCTTAATCATGTTAAAGTCTGCAGGAACAATAACGGGTGGCACGAATGGGCCGGCTCTGCCGGTAGAATACGATCTCACATAACACAGGCGTGGAGAATGCTTCTGCGTTTCGTCTGATGCCGGAGGACTAATTTTAGTCCTCTTCCCTTTCCCATCCTTTGTTTACACCGGTAGGATAGGAAGGGAATACAAACAACGCGGAGGTGATGAATAGGATAAAGTAAGTATCTTTTTTCCTATCAGTTCATTGAAGGTAGGCAACGCATATGTAACTCATAAGCTTATTGCAGATGCTTATGGCGCGGTCACTTAACATCAGGTGTAACATATAGTATATGTTACAATATATTATATTACATTATAAATATAGATATATACGCATTCATTAGGTGCGCGCGAATTGAACACCTCTAGTTTTCAATTGCTGTCCCTTGAAGGCAGTCGTTTTTCAAAATCTCAATTTTAATCATCGTGAACGCTTTACATAATTATTGTCATCCCTCGAACGACAGTATAATTATATATACCGTGCGTGTAATATTATTTAAACGTCAAAAGCAAGTATATATACAACATTTACTTCCCATACTGGGAAGTAAGTGTGGATTATAAATTACATCATTCCTGACGACAACAGCCGCGGGCTACGAGCGGAAGTTTGCAGGTACCTGAACCTGACATCGCACCGTCCCCGGCACTCCGTGTTATCGACAAGCAAAGGAGCGTACGGTACCTTCACGCTACCATATCCAGACCAAACAAAAATTCTTATCTTAATATTTTTTTTCTTTTTATTTTTTTTAACTTTATTTTGTTTATATAAATCTTAGTTATTTTTTTGTCGTTTTATTTTAATCTTCTATTAAAATAAACGTGACACAGGTGAACCGCTTGTTCGTAGGCCACCTTCTACCATACAAAAAAACTTACAATAGTCGAGTAATCGACACGTGATAAAATTTTGTCATATTGTACTGTATTTTATCCGAATACAAAATATTTTTTCCAAAAAACGGCCAAGACAAGCTCATGCTGGCCAGGCTTAGCATTATGACAACCATGTACCAGCAGGTTGATAAACGATTATATCACATCACGGTCACGTCCAGCAATTCGCGACGTTAGTTCGGATTAAGACAATCTAGAGATCTTGTCGATTGATTTCGCCAGTTTATTATCCACGAACAACTTTCCCGAATGATACAATTAATTGAGACGAGTGCACGACTGTTTGCGAAGTGGTGAGTAGTGGGCGATGCAGAACCGACAGTTATGACGGCTGGGACATGCCACGCATAGCGAGACTATTACAAATACGTTTCAAGTTAGTTACAGCGAAGAAATAATGACATAATTTAATGAACATTACATATTATATCACTTCTTCACTAAATGACAAGAGACGTGAAGAGCTGAATTGTTCACTTATAGTTTAGTTGGTTTTAGAAGATTTAATAAAATCGTACCACTACTAATAAAATTTGTTAGTAATTATACAATTGTTCGGTTCTACAGGAATAGAGATTAGAGCGGGTTTATTATCACAGAAGAGATGAATGCCGATCAGCTAATGACGGACTTGACGATAAGGGATGCACCCGACCTAACAGTAACAGTCCTCGTGACATTTGACTATCTCGGCAGCGGAATTGTCTTTGAAAACACTGATAAAACAAGACTTAAATACTTACAATTATTCTCGAGGAGGGTTGGCGGCAGGGCAGGCAAGCGGCCGGCCGTTCTATTTTTCGTCAAAATTATAAAATTTCTCAGTCTCAGGCTACACCTTGTCATACTTGTAACCTAATAATATTTAAAAATAAATATCAATCGATATCTGTCATCCCCGATTGCATTAAAAAGATATAATTGCATGATTAACTTATGGTTGAGTTCCTATTTTGGTAACATCGAAAGAAATAATGGAAGGCGACGTGATCCCTACTTTAATGAATGACTTAATTAGAATTGCATGCTATGAAAGAACTTGTATCTTTGAATTAACCACTAGGACGAGCAGGGACTTGTTACGGTGTTTAAAATAAAATGATGCGGAGTGAATCCAGATAACTTGTTGTCCGCGTTTATATTAGCTTAGCTAAGTTTATTTTAATACACATATTTCTCAATTGGTATATACAAATTAAATATTTAACACAAAGTACATAATAAGTACGTAGCAATTTTGATTACTTTTTATTAATTATCTTTTACGATCGATTACTGATACGAATCGATTAGGACATATTCAACTTGTCAGCTTGTGTTTTTATTTTTTACACGTATTAGATATCAATTACTTTTACATTTATAAAATTAATAGACGCAAATTGATTAAAAAATTATAGATCGCATCAATAAATTTGAAATAAGAAGTAATGGTAATCACACTTTCAGTCAAAAGAATGCAAGTCATTGCGCTTTTGCATAGTTTCTTAAGTTAGATACCATATTTAACATAATATTTTATCACTAGCTGCAAACACCCGCTTCGCTGGTTTTTTACTTTTTTATAATTTTAAACAATTATTGATGACATATGATCGAAAAATACATCTTTAACCCCCATATCTTTTGCGCCATTACAACTGTCCACATGCAACATACATAACAGACAAAAAACATAGTGACATATGGGAACGTTGAGACTACCAACCACCCACAATCACAATTGCTTTATGATGTGTAGTTTTCGCTAAAAAGATAGATACGCGCGAGTCTATTTTTATGTATTTTAGATTATAATGCGCATCTTTAAACTATCTAAAATTTTTTAATTTTGGATATTGGAATATTGGAGCGGTTTCAAAGTGCCTTTAAAATCTTTTCCCTCGTGTCTAGTTATTTAAAGACTATTGTCCTTAACATGAAAAAAATAACTCTTAAAGAATAAATAGTATTAAAGGGAATGAGTAAGTTTGTTTACAAATGTATGTAAGACATCGTTTTGATTAGAGATAAAAAGAGTTGGAAGTAAATAAATGTTAGGTATATTAATAAGAGATTATTAACGATGTCAGAAGCAACGCTTGATCAGAACATATTTGTTCCAATGAGTCATGTGCACAATTATAATTTCGTTAAAATAAATTTAAAAAATTCAAATAAACTATTTTTTACTTTTAGTTGAGTCACTCTTTTCTTTTAAGCTAAAAATTGTACATTGCTCCGTTTTATGAAGCCTGCTCTATCTTTATTTGTGAGACCAACAGCGAACATGTAAATTTTTTGTCTTACAAACTTACAATAAAAAAATAACATTGAGAGATTACATAAATATTTGTAAAAATATTAAAATTCTATAAGGAGCTGACAAATTACATTTATCTAGATCGTATCCTATCAATATCGCATATGTTATTGTATATTGACATACATATAAACCGCCATAGAAAATACAAAGTACCAAAACAAAAGGCGTCTTCGATAGTCGAATCTAAAATGTTATGTATTTGTAGAGTGGTCAATAACAATTGACGGAGTTTATTCTACCGAAGCGTAGCGGGGTCATAGAACTAGTACAGACGATTTATCGTTGGTACTTTACACCTTGAAATCAGTAACTAAATCGCTGCGCTTTAGACGTTTCCTTTTAATTAGAATAACTAATGCTAGATCACAATCCCGCCTGAAGTGAACCTAAGCATTTCTGAAGTGAAACTTTTTTATCACCGTATAGGACAAATAAAACTCACATTTTCTGAGACTTTAACTTTCTAGTTACTGGACCCATTGTCTGCCATGTACTTAATAAAACTGGCTTCCCCAAACTCTGGCCCTATGTCTGAGGGTAGCCACTTAAGACAGAACATGGAAGAACTTAACGTATACCGATCGAAAATTACCCCTCATTTAATTCGTTATATCTATTATTTTCTTTGTATAAAATATTTCTGTATTTGTTGGTTAATAAATATTATGTGTAGTAGTTTAAAAAAAATCAACTAATGCATAGAACACTATAGACCTACTGGACTAAAAAAAACTTCTCTTTAACTTAATCAAGTTAGACAAAGATAACAATGGCTATGATCTTTTAATGCCAAATATTAATTCCCAAATGTGACAGGGAGACAGCATATCACCATACATCTCGAGCAGATTTGATTCCAAAAACAAATATTATTTGTTCCTTTAGAAAAATTCCAACAAAATATATATTGTTGGAATTTTCTAAAAGAACAAATAATATTTGTTTTTGGAGCCAACCGTTAAATTTTGTCTTTGTAAAGAATCGAACTTAAAAGCCTTACCGTGATTCTAATCACTAGGCTACATGATTCAATAATTAAATCAAAGTATTAAAGATTGTTATTTTTTATTTTATTGTAAACGATTTCTATTTAAAGTTAGATGCAATATATGCAATAGAATACGTATATTAAGCATACAAACACACAATACACTTTATATACTCTATACAGATTGATACAAAACTAGCATAGGAACTTAAACCTTATTGGTCATATTTTAAATAATTCAAAAACGTGTACCAAACATTGAGTAGTGTTCTTATATACACTTTTATCAGTTTGGTATGTATGTATGTTTGTTAGAATTTACTTTCAATAATAAGTATATATTTTGCAGTTAAGTTGTTCGCCGGTTTTAAATTAAATTTTCAAATCAAAATTTTCAAAAGTTTCTTATGTTTTTGTTAAATGAATCATGTTTGTTAAAATATTTATAGTATTATATTAATATTATAAATTAGGCTGAAATATAGTTTATCTATTATATAGTTTGTTTCGTTGAAGGTCATCAAGGAATTAAGATATGGTATCTGGTCACTGACAATATTTTAAATAAAAAAAACCAAAAAAGGAATGTACTTTTGTTTAGCTTCTTGTTTACTAAGCGGACATTCAAAAATAAGTGTTTCCACTCCACTTACCTTGCATTTACCACCATTTTCACTAACCGATGCACAACTGGTCGACACTTGTCCGGCAACTGTCATTTAATTATGCACTGCACTACAGTGAAAATGCCCCTTTTATATTTAAGCTCACTTTATACATATACTCAGGTAAAGTCCAGATTATACTACGTGTTAAATGGAAGTACAGTAGGCGCGAATAAACGCGCGTCGCCTTGGACGGTCGGCAGGGAAATAGTAGCGACTACAGCCTCCGTACCTTCCTCGCGAACGTCGCTAGTATCAATGCTCGAATGAGGCTTTGACGCCTTCCTAAAAGATCGCCACTTTACCGACCCAACGGCTGAATAAAAAATTGTGAAAGCCTTTAATTTGTTGATAGTAGGTTTTGCCTCAGTTTTATTGTGAGCACGTGAAACTATGAACCTTTTTACATTTTACTTCACCTATATAGATTTAATAAGGTAAATCAGTGAAGTGTAGAAAAAACATATCGATAGATTCTTACGTGTTCAGAAGCAAATCAATTATGTTTCGGTGACCTAATTTTTTTATCGACTCATAAATTTAAAATGCACTGGAAGATAAGCTTAAGAAACTTAAACTGCTATCATCAGTAATATTATAAGAGTGCATTATTTTTAATCTGTGTTTTATTTCAAACTAAAGGCTTATTATTAGCATCTGAGAGTTTATAATGTTTATATGTTTTGTATCTAATTATTGTCTATTTCAGGTAGCTTTAGACTCTGTTACCTATGTTATATGTTATATGTTATATGTTATGTTATATGTTATACATTTAAAACTCTTTATCTCCTTTCTTTTCTTTTCATCCTTAATTTAATGTCCGTTTTAATGTGTCAAACAGCTAAAAACTATTATTTTTTATGTGGATTATTCCAAATTTCTCCCAAAACGTAAGTACATCTAGCATAGCGAATTAGTTCCAATGTCTGAATATTTTGAGAATGTTATATATGGTTACATTGATGACCAATTATTACTACAGTCCTAGTCCAGTCAGTCATATTGAAAGTAGATCAATTTTATAATTACACCACAAACACTTCACCTGAATCGGCAGGTCAATTAGAATCACAGTTACGGCTGAATCACATTTTCTCGTGTTTACTTTAACATACTTCTAAAGCATACCGTAAACACTAATAATGTACACCAATAACTCCGATTAAATATTTATAAAGATTTGAAGTTGTGCCTTTACAATTTTACTCTAAAAAAGACAGTCAACTGGGTCGAACAGAGATAGCGATGCGATCTGCTTTTTACGAAACAAATATCTAGCATGTTTTTCAACAACATTGAAAAAATAATTTAGTTCGGGCGACAGTTGAATCCATGATTCATGTACTCCGTTCATAAATAGGGACCCTATATCCTAGACATGTCTATTCTAACTAGATGTAACGCTTATGAAAATTAAAAACAAAAAAAAACAGTACATACAAATCGCATCAAATTGTATGAACTAAGAGATCTGTATCCATTAGAAACTTTTATTTTAAAATATAAACAAGACATCAAAGACATTGTTAAATTTTCTCATATCTTATACAAGCGCGTGTCATTCAATTGAAAATGAAAAAGAGTCGCTCGAGGCGCACCAGCAGGTTGAAGCCGACGATAAGCGACGTCAGCGTCACCACGCCGATCGTTATCTTCATTGGCCTGAGATAAATTGACGTAGAACAATGGAAACAGGTGAGTAACAATACTGATACTAAATTATCGATGCGGAATATACTTCCAAAGTCAAAATCAAATGACGTTATTAAAACCCAAGACCAAAGACTATCGCTATTGATTATCTTCAATCACCTTCGAAAAGTATTACCATATTTACATTTACACCTTAACCCTATGGTATTATAAAAAAATAAAAATATACAGAGTATTTTTTTATAATGCGAATTTGTAATTTTCGAGTGTGTTTATAGCAGAGGTTAAAATTTACCCCCAAAAAAGATACCTCCTACATCCTTCCGTTTTCTTTCATTTACATCTCCTGTTCTGTCTCAACGTATCTGCTCTACTCATCTGATCGCTGCAGTTGCCTATAGGTAGTCACATAATTTTTACCAGCTTCATGTAGCAGTAGATGCATAGAGGACGATCTTACCCGTCAGCATTATGAAAGTACAGCGCAGAGCGCAGCGTGTAGTAGACCAGCTGCATGTAGCAGTAGATGAGGTAGTAGAGGGCGAGCGCGGTGGCCGTCACCGAGAGCTGCAGCAGCTGCACAATGTCGGTCACCACGCCGAACGGCCGCCTGCACTCCTCCACACGAATAAGTAATCATTTTAAACAAAAACTGTTTATCTATAAAAAAATAAGGATATAAATCTACAATTTAATAATTCTGGTGAGCAATTAGATACAAACGGATACCGAGTTATCTTATATTATTTAGGTAACATGAAAGTACATATGTTTTATGCGCAGTATGTGATAATATGTGGCTTTCCTAATGAGTTTAACGTTGTACTCAGAATAAGATAATTTAACCGCGGAACTTGAAAATAGAATACTTGGCTTTGACCCACAGAGATTCTATCTTAAAGTTAATTGAGCATTAGAGAACGCTACAACTGGCAACTTAACTTCTTTGTACAAGGTCTAATTTTATAAATAATCGCGATATTAAATTATTAAACTAATTGTAACAAATTATATTTAATCAGATTAAATTAACACGGAAGCCTTCGGACTATCCGCTGTTATATCCGGTATCCGGTCGTAGAATAATTATAATTATAACAATATAATTTTACAATAATATTGCGTAACTGAAATAATTTAATTTTAAACTTTACATTTAAATTAGTAAAAATATTTTATACTAGCTTTTACCCGGGTTTCACTCGCGTTGATATCTTTCAATTCAGTTTTTTATTAAGGTATATTCAGGTATAGAATAAGTATGTCCTTTCCTGTATCCCTGACAATGTGTGTGCAATATGTTACGGTGAGTCGTGGAGGCGCATCAAACAAACTCACACCCGGATTTATAATATTAACGTTAGAACTAATAAGACGTAATATGAAGGCGAGTGTAAGAAACACGGAGACCTTGTTTTTTTTTAATAACAAATTTTTGGTAAAGTATTTCGGGTTAAAGACATTGGTATAAAAATGTTCATAGCGCAAAGGTCAAGGTTTTGTGCCAGTATTACAAAGATTAGATATTATCGAAATGAGGTTGTGTTTTAAACTCGCCGCGTCCTCTGGGAACTTAAAGTGGGCCGCGTCACGATCGTTCCCGATCCTATCTTACGTCACGACATTACAATTCTTGCCTACTTTTCACTTGTCAGAAAAACACTCATGTTTGTTAGATAATATTTTAGATGTGGGATGGTAATTCAAAGGAATTTTCTAATTCATATTAGTTCTGCGATGAGTTCGTTAGCTTTCTATGTCCTGAATAGTTTTCAAGTAAAAAGATGTAAGAAAAAAGTTCTGTATTTGCAAGCAAGATAAATGTTTTAAAAATGACAAGAAGAAAACTGCACAATTGACAATGAATAACAATTTTAAAAGCGAAAAAGGTCGAACACCGCGCGACGCGTCCCGGCCACGCAACCCCGGGGCGCATTTAACATCGCTAAACCTTGTTTCACAGCAAGATGTGATTTTTGTAAACAAAGGTTCTTACTTTAAAATTCATGAATTCCAAAGTATTTTCGAAAAAAAAATCTCACAATTATACAAAATTACTACATTTTCATTATACTTTCACAAGGAATGTGTAAAAAGTGTAATGGCCACCATGTATGGTAAATGACGTTTGTTTGTATACAACAATCATATCTTGCAATGAAACAAGGTATAAAAAAGTCGTGTATGGTGTTACCAGTAGTTAGACTTCAATAAGTTAAAAATAAACCAATAATAGACTTATTGGTTTATTTTAACTTGTTGAAGTCTATATATTCTATATATTGAAATAGAATAAGGGATGTTAGTACTGCAAGATAGCAATAATTGAGAAAGCTGATAGGTATAATTATTCTTTTTACTAATAGCGACGCGCCACTGTGGAGGAATGGGAAAAAAATAAAAAAAATGATCAGATCGCTACTAAACGTCACACAGTCACTCGCTGGGTTGAAAACTATATAAAAATTGATCAAGATCTTCCCTGCGAATTTCTACAAAATCGGTCCAGCCGTTTCGGAGTTTATATATAAATTTAGATGGATGATACTTACTGGCTCTATTTCTTTATCCTTCACCATGGCAGGTTCAATAGCGTCGTCTGCGCACGGCTCGCCGCCGGTGGGGAACGAGTTTTGATGAACGGTACAGAAAGCGGAAATGCATGTACCGGCATTATGCTAGAATTTGGCGATTAAAGGTAATTATATTTTAAATACTTTTTAATAGAAACATAATACAACACAATTCACCTGACAGGTTTATTATATTGTTGAATTTTATTATCCAAGCCCTGTGTTTAGATAAGAACGGTTGCGAGGTGGCAGACTCCCAAGTGCACTAAGTCTCAACTTACAAGAATAGTCACATAGAGAGAAAACCTCAATGTAAGGAAAATACAACACATTGTTGTTAATTTTATTTCTAGACGTAAATATTCTGTAGGTTATTTTTTTTGCCAATCTTTCCTTTCAGTGGTAATATCTTTGTAAGTACAACTTCTCTTTTATTCCAGTATGAATAATAGGGAAGTGGTATACTGAAAAAGTTATGAATTTAAATGTTAAGTTATATAAAATGAAAATTAAACCGTATAATTTAATTAACAATATGTTCTTGTGTGCTACAAAAGCCGAGAAAGCTTATGTTGAACACTTTCATCAAACAACTGTTGGGAGAATGGACCAGCTCGACTGGCGTCGTATTAGCCCTCTCAGAAAACAGGCTGAAGTAGCCATACATATACTACTGAGTTTGTATGATGATTGAGGCGCTAAGTTAAAATTTCTCTCTCTTCTCCCTCTTTTCCATTTCTACCATATAGTTGCGGATGTTAATGGGCCACGTAACATCCGCTTGCTCGTTTGCCGGATTTTATAAAAAGAAATGAATGTGTGAGTTACAAATTGCGTGGTGCCCTTGTCTGCGGGCGAGGGCGGCGGCGCGCACGGGAACTGCTCTATGATGCGGCGCAGCTTGTCGCTCGTGCGTACGCAACCGCACTGCCGCCGCCACGCCTCCTGCTTGTCCACCTCCACGTTTACTTCGTCACGCAAGCATTTGTTACATGCACCATATTTGCATATCTCCTTCACCACTAGAAAATAATTACAGTAATCAATAACCTGTAAAAATAAAATGAACTAACTTCCACTTTAAATATCGTATAAGATAATACGTGAAGCTCCAGTTAAATAGTTTTTTTAGGTTTAAGTTTAAGCAAAGCAGCTTTTTAAGTTTGAAGAGATAATAATATTTTAATATAATATTAATAAGGATTATGAAAATTCAATTTTACAATGCAGGAGTACTCTGAATGAGTTTGTCATTTTGATATTTTTTCATCAAAATTTAGTTTCTATCTATTTTGCAAAATTAAAATTGTATTTGCACGATAGGGACTAGATATACAAATTTGATTGCCTCGTCATACAATCCTAACATAGCATCTGTTTTGTTTGTACCTCCTTCGTTGCACACCATGTCGGGCGAATTGTCGTCTTTCATAGCATTTTTTAAACTATTCACCGTACTTTTTATGAGTCGGTATTAGATAGTACAAAAGGAAATGTAGTGTAATGTCTAGAATTGGAATTTTTGAAATCGTTTCTTCTCTGTACAAGTATTAAAGAATTGTGTTAGTGGTGAGACAAATACGATTCCAGGCTTTATTATCTCATACCTTTGTAGCATGTGTGGGTGTATAACACAAGCGCAAAGGCGCATGTAAAGACATCGCCCGTCCTACCGATAGAGCTAGTTTTTACTGCGAGCTATTTCCAACCGACTAGTTATTGTGCAGCTACAATCGTATTTATTTGTCGCCGAGAGATTATGAACATTGTCAGTTTATAATCGGACTAGGCATATTAAAATTAAATTGTCAACAGCCGAACGAATCACTGGCAATTTAACGTATGGCGATAGCTTATATTTTTTCCAGACTCACAGGAAGGTAATTTTTGCGGGTATGTATGGATGTATGCATGTCCGTTTCAATGTGTGACCTTCTTCTCACCTGAAGAACTTTACAGATTTTGAAGAGTGAGGTGTCATTCGATTTGTAACTTTGGTGCATTTTATATTTGGAGTGGTTTCGGTTAAGAAGCAGATACTTTCCCCCTCCCCCATTCCCCCCGAATCCTTCTCACGAAATGTAAAAGTCTACCCTTACTCTTTCCCGGAGTGTAACAGGCAGTCGTGTTTCTTGTTTTTTTTAAGTAACTACTTCTTTTTGCACGCTGATCTACTTGTATTATTACTACAATAGACAGAAAACAGAAGTAGAAAATACTTACTTTAATTTTTATTGAGAAAAAAAAACATAAAATAAACGATCAATATGTTAACCTATTTACAGAATGAAATTTTCACCTCAGTACATTTTTACATAGAATTTTTCCTGTATTGCAAAATTAGTGAAATTTGCAAGATATATCGAATAAGAAAAATATAAAAACCTTGTTATTTGTTTATATGCAAGACATGAACGAAAAATGTTAATTGTCATTGCTTGACATCTAACCTCCGCTGACATTTCTTTTTATTCGTAAAACTCCAAAAAGTATATAGTCATAATTAATGTTGTCAAAAAATAAAACACAGATATAAGAGTATAAGATACGGCATACAATACGTATACCCTCGTCTGTTATTTAATCAGGACCTAGATTATATGTACATTGAAATCATAGGTGGGTTGCCGAGCTAAATCTGGGTCACTGTAAAGCGTAACGTAACAGATGTGGGTATACATTTTTAAAGCCGTATCTTAGACCACTATTATGTTTTGACGATTATAGAAGAAGTTTTGAACAACTTAAAATAGTAGTGGAATATTGTAGGGGGTCTTTCCAATCCCTTTTAACTGACCGGCAGTTATGCAAGGCCTCTAGTGTTGTGAATATTCATAGCTTGATTTATTACTTTATATCAGGTGAAGCGCATAGTCGTTTGTTTTAATAAATTTGCAAACTAAAATTAAGTTAAAACAATAGATGTGTGATTACTACGCTATGCATTCACTTTTATACAACATATATCACTAGCAAACCGTCCCATTCCGACCTTCGCTTGGGTAAGTAGACAAATAAAAAAAGCATATATGACTCGCCGATAGAAATTTTCAATAGAGAAAGAGATTTTTTAAATCAAAAATTTCGAATAGAAATCTGTAATTTTTAAGGGTATTATCTTTACTTGTAACAACACAAGGAGCTACATTTATTACGAAACAAAAAACCACTCACTGTAAGCAGAAAGACAGATTATGGATTGCCATTTGGTATGATTGTGACAATTTAATCTCGAAATATAATATTTCACCACTTTAAATGTAGATCATAGCATCATACACCACACCAGGGCAATTTGATTGACCCGGCCAAAGCCAAACTGGGTTGCATTTGACCGCCGACGACAATTCACGTACAGTATTTACGATGGCGCCGTGTGAAAGCTTTCTCCGCGTATTTCACACTTTACCGCGGACAAATCTTTCAATACAATTACTAAATCTATTCATAATAACGGCCAACCGGGTTTTTAGGTTAAGAGCTGTTTTTATCCTGTACTTAGAAGTACTTTTCTAAATTTAAACAAATTTGACGATATGAAGTAGTCAATACAATCTTTATGCATTACTGCTTCGGTTGTTTTTTTAATAATTATATTTGTTTCAGTTTCGCGATAAAATATTATATTACAGCAAAAATTACGATTTTTGAATTTGGAACACAAATTACGGATATGTTCCACATTGTCAGGGAAATTACTTAGTCCGCGATATTGGGAATTAGAAAGGAAAAAGACAACTCGTATTTCTTTGCCATTTGTCAATTTACCAAAATAGCAGTTATATTTCTAAAATGTGTGTATTGAGTGTCAAAAGTTGTAGACTTTTGAAGTAAATTTAATTAGCAATGACAAATGACTTACAATAGATATCGTATATCACTTGTTCTTGTCAAAAATGTAATAAAGAGCTCCATTAGTGAAACCGTTGGACGGTTTATAACTAGGATATGCCAAAGAGTTTTATTTGTTAGGTTCTTAAGCAACAAAAATCATTTCAATTAATATCAGATAAAAGGCAACCGGACTATTACATTTGTGATCTTATACCTCCGTTGAAAAGAGGATAGTAATTGTAGTCAGGTTTATTGGATTACGGACGTGTTCAAACCCAACGTATAGTCAGCCACTGACTATGAGCGAGTGTAACGCAGCTTAGGTTATTTCCATTCATATTCAACTTTCGTTCAAATCGAACCGACGCTACACCATTACCTAGGCAAGGCATAGTCGCTGATGATATTAGAGGTACAGTTCCACGTTCAGGGGCTCACAGTCGGCGGCTAATATTATGTATGGTGTGAACATGGCATAAACGACTTACGAATTTGTTTCAATTCCAACTCGTTGCAATATCATCATATAACATTATGCTACGTAACGTAAATAATAGATCCTAAATGTATAGCATAAATGTTCACACGCGTAAGTGACGTCATCACACGTAAAAGGCTCCGAATCTTAAACACGATTGTACTACAAATCATTGTAGCACTCACAGTCACCTGGACGCATAAACCGTTGCGGTAGGTTGATGACATTTTAGAACATTTCCAAGGTCGAGATGTATGGACGTGCCTAGAAGACATATTAAGTATTCGTAATTGTTCATACATATAGTAGTTAATTATCGAAAATATCCATATGACAGCTCTGTGCTTATGCCCAGGATTATATGGGTCAAACCCAAGCGGCATAATATGCAAGCGGCGTAGTATGACACTGGCCCAATCCAATAGGGGGAGCCATATATAAGACATCATCATATATAAGACACACGACCGAACCGAGTATTTTCGTAGTATCCTAATCCTAACTATCTACTATATAAATAAAATGAAACTTCCAGAAAATTTACATTGGCCTAACGGGTGTTTCTGTGAAGTTTGATAGCGATCGGATATATGAAGTGGTACCCGTGCGAAGCCGGGGCGGGTCACTATTATAATATTTTGAATGCGATTTTTTTTTGTGTCTTTGTTTGTAACGCTTTCACGCGTCAACTACACAACCGATCATCTTTAAATATTGTACAAATACTTTCAGGGGAATAAAAAATGACATAGGGTACTTTTTATCTCGAAAAAAACTTGTGTTTTATGGAACAAGGTGATAAAAGAGCGGGTCATCTGATATTAAGAGGCAGTTACCCATAGACATCCATCCATCCATCCATCGTTGCCAACCTTTAATAAGGACAGAGTAGAGGCATAGACGGAAAAAAGAACTTAAAGGATATCGGTTGCCATAGTGACATGACAATAACAACTTCTTGACATTTTGTTATTGTCGTGTCACACATTACCATGGTGAGCGATAACAACTTTTTAACAGTTTTCTGTCAAGTTACAAAAATTACAATAAGGAAATTAAGAAAAAAAGAAGGAGGAAATTAAGAAAAAAAGAAGGAGGAAGGTGCGAGGCCTCGGGCCACTGCTTTTACTTTACTGACTCAAAAATCATCAACGTTACTGTTTTTTACACAACATTCTGACATAATAAGCATTTCATGGCCGTGAATCGTTTAAATGTTTCGTTCGTTAGACTATAGTCGATATGTTATAGTTGTTACAGTTTTCGAACGGACATAATAGTTATAAGGTCGTAAAAACGTTACGGAGAGCGTGCGTGTCGACCGCTAACATTCGCTAACGGCTGCACTTTATTGAAAGTGCTACTAATCCGTACCGAAGAATGCTATGTCCCGAAACGTTTTCGACGATCTTAACCCATTCTACCAAACCAGACAGTTATCGGAGTAACGGTTCATAATATAATTTTATATATTTTATTCCTTGCATTGTTGCTACGCGTCGACCGTGAGAAAGAAATTTACTAAAACCGCCCTATATATGTTTGATATTACAACATATGTGTTACATACACATGTTACATACGATTGTCACGGAAACGGCACGTTATACCATCGAATTTTCCGAGAACATGTGTAAATATTACGCACAATAAAATTACCTCATGTACATGTTATGTGTTAAGCTCACAAACACGCCAATTTAATTTAATGATTTAAACCTAACGGATTTAAGACTGTATATAAAATACTAGCAATCCGTCCCAGCTTCGCTCGGATCCATATCCAACTAATATTGTAAATGCGAAAGTTTGTAAGTATAGATGTTTGTTATTCTTTCACGCAAAACTACTCAAGGATTTCAATGAAAATTTCGCCATGTGCGAGTTATTCTGGTGTGCGTTGCAAAACTATTAGTTACACGTATATAATGTATAAAGGAAATGTTTACAGCATATATCTATCTTTTATGTGAAAGCCATTATCGCTAAAATAGTGAACCATCTATTAATTATAGGATAGAACGTAGTTTGCCGGGCCAGCTAGTGAAAAAATAAAAAAAATAGCCTAGCTTATTCACTCATACATGAGCTTTCGATGGGTGAAGGGTGATGGGTGAGTTGCGTGAACAAACACACAATCAAATCTTTCCTGCCAGCAATATGATCAACCCAAATTTTGATTTCACTGGTCCTAAAATATCAGATTGTAAAGTAAATTGTAAAGACAGATGCAAACAAATTAATCAAAATCTGTCTTATATCTAAAAATTATTTTAAAAATTCCAATAGTATTTATATATATACTCATTGATCAGAAATCATAGTAAGTAAGCCACAAAGTCTAGCACAGTACATCTAAAGTGACGATTGATATAAATATTAACCTACCTACAGTTAAACAAACGAAGTAGACCCTATCTAATGCCAGAGTTGATTTCGAATCAAACTAAAAGACCGATCATTAAAAGCTCGATTAAGATTCGATTGAGTTTCCGTGAAATTTTTATTTTATTCACTTGACCAAGTTGCACTCGGACGGTCAAGTTGTTCCCAACAAAAGTAATAATTATGCGCCATGTTTTTTTTTTCAATTTGTTCAAAAGAAACTAACAGTAGATGAACGTTGATAGAGTAAATTTTACTCAATCCCTTCAAGTATTTCAAGTTCTGATGAGGTCATTTTGTATGGTGGTAGGTTATATAATGGCCCTTTGTAAGAATCCGATGAAGTATTCCGTCGCGATCTAACGATTAACATGTATCTATGTATATGTCTACCGACATGACGAAAGCTTGAAAAAAAAATTCCACCGTCAAAATGTGTGATTAATTAAAAATCTGTTAAAAAAAATGTTACATACCTACAGATTGAGCATCCGGGATCCATCCACCTCAAGTCACCAATTGGTGACTTCATAAAATCCAGCTCAGTCATTCGGTTCCCGCCTCACGAATACAAAATCACCGTGTTTGAAATTAAAAAAAGACGGTTTGTGCTATGAAATCGTGTACAAACAATACCTCAAAGAAAGTGTACGAATAAAATATCACATTTCAAAAGCATGCAATTAATTTTATGATAGTTCATGAATAACACAACTAAATATAAAATTTTAAAACTAACAACAATGCGCAAATGCCGTAACGTTTAAGTGTTGTCAAGTACATTACAAAATTATATTTAGCGAGACGACAGATTAAAAATAAGTTCAGTAATTTCATTTTGATTAACATTTGTATTTTAGTATATCTTTCAAAGATTATTTAAAATTCAAAACAATGGATATTATTTGCTATGTTTTATTTTATTTTAATTTTTTAAATATTATAGTATTTTTTTATAAACACCACTTAAATTATCGCCTACACGCTGGCGAGGCAAAAATCGGGCTTCACTTTTGAATATTGAATTTTTATGGAACGCAATATCTGGAGGTAAAAACTCTGAACTAATTTCCTGACCAAGATCAGGATAACGAGGTAACTTTTAAAATTGCAACGAACGCCCACCTCTATAAACATTGACAAACTTAGTTTTCACTTTTTACATTCACCCATTATACTTACAAACTAAACCTTTCCTTTTTAAACTAAACCTTTTCTTTTAAAATTGAATTCACAAGATGTCTCTAAGAAGTCTTACGGACATTCAAATAAAACGTCTACAACACAGACGTACGTAGGTACATTTTTATTCGGTGGTTAACAAAAATCCAGGCCGCTTATTGATTAAATTCTTATTGACCGTGTTAAAACCAAACCGTACATAATAAAAAGTAATATAAAACATCACCTTCCAATAAGAATCAATATACAGACACCGTGTAACGAATGATTTAAATTAAACTAATTTTAATTTATGCGTAATAATATCAAGTAAATACATTCAGGTTTTCAAATGTTATGACAGACACGGAGATAATAACAGCAAATTATTAAGTAAATGTAGAAAGGATGAAGGAAGAGAAATCTAACAGCGGTAGAGCCCGCAACTACAACATCTGATGCACGAATTGGCCGGCTCGACCGGTGAAATGCCACGACCTCACGGAAGACAGGCGTGATATAGAAGTTAATTAATTCATAAAAAAGAGAGAATAACGACACAAAATGTTACAAAAGTGAGTGTTGGTAGGGGACGCCCTATGAGAATTTATATCGATCAGATTAGTAGCTTACTAAAAAGGGTGATAAAAGTAGTACCCGTAACCAACGACCATATATGCGGTGATGTATAGATATAGAAGCGAAAGAGGTGTGCCAGGATCGCGCCAAATGGAAATCCATGATCTTTGCAACCCCTCTGGGTTACGAGCGTGAGCGCAAATTATTATTATTATTTGACTTATTTCGTTTTAAAACTTATTAATTTAAAATGTACTTTAAAAAATCTACAAAAATAACAGATATTCTAAAAATATATAGTACAAAAATAGTGTGTGCACCGGCTGCGGAGTCCGGGTTACAGTGAGAAGACATTTCTCACAACGCTGGTAGACTCTAAAATTACCGCTTATTGTATCAAACTTCTTAAGATGTTGGTCGAAGCTATTTGCTAAAAGTCCGTTCACTGATACGACTGTCGGAATAATGGTATGTGGACAATTTAATTATTATTATCCCTAATCATTCTACGCAATCAATGGTCTAATACCTAGCTCTTTTCGAATTAGCTACGTAGCGTCATGAAGACATACTAAACGAAATGTAATTGTTTGACGGGATAGCTCGCTGATGTCACCGGAGCGTGGCAGGATCAAATAATTGCCGGTATCAAGGGCTAGCCACCTGTCGCGTGATTCTAATTTCATGGTCATTCACTCTCAGCTAGGGTAACCATAAAATTTCAATATAGATCCTCGGATTGCAGTCGTAGATTGTGTTTGGCAAGTTTTAATCTATTAGACATATAAGTTTTATTACTATGTTTATACCACAAACACATATATATTACGAGCGGAATAAATATAATAATAAAATAAAAATAAAACAAGCGGAAATACATTTGCTTATATTAGAAGAAGGCAAAAGTATTAGCGGTTGAACTCATGATAACTGACGCTATAACTTATATTAGCGACAAGAAGATGAGCCGTCAGCCTCTGTGATACAGGAGGTAAAAGAGACTGGGTAAAATGGGAATGAGATAGGTTCTTCACTCATAAGACGAAACTCGGAAGTATATAATATCTTTACTTCACGGCGCTGTTCTCTGAGCTCGTGGTATTTCCCTGTCAAGCCGCGCCCATTCATTGTGTGGTTCTACCACTATCCTGATAATTTCAGGACATACTCGATGTCTAAGTCTTTTTACTATTCAACCAATCTATCTATCGAACAGACAACTAATGGTTATCCTATTTATCATTGGGGGGAACAAGCGAGAAAAGATTACAGGCGGCATTGCGACGAGCGACATAACTTTGCGCTCACCGTGCAATATTTGAAAATATTCGCGACGGACGATTGAATCACTTTCTTAAGACATTACCTATATAATATAAAATAAGCTCAAACCGTAAAGGCTTTATAGTTATAAGTAAAAACTAGTTGGCGATAAACCCAGTTTGCTCATGAAAGGTGACTAAATTTGATCCGATAGTGATGCGGAAATACAAATATTTAGGTTAGGTTAAAAAATAAATATGCGCTCACGCCTGTAACCCAGAGAGGTTGGCAGAGATCACTAATTTCCAATTGACGCTATCCCGGCACACTTTTCTCGCTTCATCTACGCCCGTGAATACCTCCACAAACATGCTCTTCGATTACTCGTACTCCTTACCTTTGAAGGTTAGGTTAACTTTAATTATTACTTGCCTTTTAGCCCCAAACATCGTAAATTTAAGAAAATATCACCAACCAATCACTTATCGCGCTCACTAGATTCCGTGTTTCGAAAACAAACATACAAAAGCACAAACAATTCAATAACAGGTATCATACTAACAGATAAAAGTTCGTGTACCTTCTACAGGAGATAAAAAAAATAAACAATTGCGTGTGTTAATTATAATTCTTTCAAGGTGAAATTTTATGTTAAGACGAATATTGAAGCTCCAAACAATGGCTCGACGGCACAAGGCCGGATAAACAATAGCCTCTCAGTCAAAGCGATTTTGGAAATGCGAAGGTCGTGGATAACGTACAAGAGAGATAAGCCCTACCTTGTTAGCAATGATAGATTTTATTGCATGCGCCCAAACACTGCTGTGTATTTTTAACTTTGTTTACGATTGCCTATTTTGACTTGATTGGATTTTCATTTGACACGGTTTTGCACACTTCACTGGCTTCTTCTGTATCATCTCTACAAGCGGCCAGGGCCGTCAGATGAACACCATATGATAAGAAGTCTTCATTATTTTTAATTTTCTGGAAAGTTTCTTAAATTGAGAAAAACAACAAAATATACTGTTGTGTAAACATGCCCTCAAGAATTACAACATAATGACACGGATATAAAATCATCATGGATATCGCTCGGGCTAACAGTGGCAGAACCAGAAAAAACATTTGTAGCACGAATGGGTAAGACTCGACCGGTGAAATCCACTACCTCACAAAAGACAGGCGTGAATAAGAAGTATATTTCCGCGTTTCGTCTGATGAGTGAGGTGCCGAAGGCCCATTTTCAGTCCTCATCCCTTTCCCATCCTTTGCTTATAAGGATAGAATGGGAAGGGGAAGAGGATTGGATGGGGAGGGGGATAAAAAAAAAAATCGTGTCTATCCTCTTCTCTGTCCATTAATGGTTGACAACGCACCTGCGACTAATTTGCTTGTTGCAGATAGATGCCTGTGGATCTTAATATCAGGTGACCCGCTTGCTCGTTTGCCACCTTATTCCATTTAAAAAAACATGCCTCATACACTTTGTAAAGACATTTCTAGAGGGTAAGTACAAATAAAATTAGTACATCACCGTGTAAGTATTTAATAAATAAACACGTTTACAATGTAAGCTTTATTACACAGGGCCAGCTTTAGCTTTCTCTTACACGTCGAGAAGCAGATCTATGACTTAAATATCACTAACACAAAAATCAACAATTTTTAAACACAAGATAACCGACAAATAATAAACAAATACATGCATTATAAACATACATTATAAACATCACAAAATATTGTCACAATTGATTATACGTTAAATAATAAATAAACAAAATAAAAACTGTATCACGAGTTCGTGATAAACTTAATTTGTTTTACAATTCAACTATCAATAATATGAAACATGCTTCATATAATAGGTCAGAGGTATCCAAACTTTAAAGTTCAATAGTCTTAATTAGTAAACCTTAAACTATCACACCGATAAGACTGGTTTTTGCATGATATACAACATACTACAATGTCACGTACACTTTACAAAAATTACTCATTGTACCTATCTACCTATTAACTACGTTATCTCAGTATGCGTACACGCGTACTTACGCGAAGTGATCAAGATATATATAAATTAAACGTCTTGGTTCTTGTATAACTATAAATTAATTATTAAAACTTTGAATTTTTGTAATACAATTGGGTATTCTGCTAAAACACAAAACCAAACTGATCGATCTAGAGAAATTTCTTTCAATGGAGTTTAGAACGTCATTTTCCAAATAAATTGGGAGAAATGGGTGTTTATTCAGATAATCGAACAGTACGCACGAATATATGAAGTACAAAAAGGTAGCACAAAATGTCGTATAACCAATATTATTCATACAGTATACTTACAAAATGAACGTTTGAAGGAGTCCCTAATTTTGGTCTGTCTCCCTCGCAGCTAAGTCACGCACTTTTTCAGGGCAAATATCTGATACTGGTCGGTTTCATCTTGTACTCCTAATCATCCTGCCAGCGTCCAAACATGTAACCGCTTTAGAAGTAGCAGTTTTATTTTCGTCTTAATTTTCTCTACCACGGGTAACGTCCTATTGGAATGTCACGTACGAATTTCTATAGCATTTTGGCTAAGTGGTGATTCAGTTGATCGGCGTTCCGATAATCGACACAACTGTATATAGGTAAATTTATTTGTGACAGCTTGTTTCTACATAATGTCGGCAATATGTTCGAATTGTTGACAAGAAGCGTTTGATCGATAATGTCCCGTTATTCAATGCCGTTCGTATTAACCACACACCTTAGTTTGGACACCCCTGACGTTGGTTGTAGAGACGATCACTAACATGAAGACATAAAATTGTGCAAGAATTTAACATTATAAATACACACCAAAATTAGCTTTGCATTCCGTACGTACTATCATTTCAATTAACCTAACTAGACTATTTAAAAATATATTCCATTCAAGAGGACTTTTAATTTTGCACACTCACATAATTTGTTTAGCAGCTGCAGCACAAAGCACAGTTCGGAAACGTTACGTGATAAAAACTGATTAGTTTCAAAATTCGCTCAGATAAATAACAAAAAATAATGCTGACCGAATTTATTGTAATTAATATATAATATATTATTAATAAAAAATAAAAAAACAACTCTTAGCTTTACTTTTACTTGTTTTGAATTCTCTACAGATTTTTCGAAAGCAAGGATTTATAACATAGAGCATCATGGTTGTTACTCAGTGCGCGTTTACGATTCAGACTTGAAAATGGACCAAAATACAAATATATCTTTCAATAATACCACTTCAAAACACACTGGCGAAAAGTGACACATAAGGGATAACATCTCTATAACATTCCACACAATTAGTATGGCTGCGTTCCATTCTAAGGGCGTAATCATAAAAAGTTCATAATGTACAAAAACTCTTTAAAATTATTTTATGTTTTTATTCTTTACACAGAGCTATGTTTAAAATTAAGTGACTTTTTGTTTTCAGATCTTACAGAAATCCCTACAAAATTAACATCTTTTTAAAATAGTCAAGACTCTTTGTAGACGCCGCCACAATAATCAGGCGATCCCTATATAATTAAAATTTTGATTATTTTTCTGATTTAAAAATTTACTTGTAGTTGATTTTGAAACTAAATGCGTTAGTTGTCGTCTTTCAAAATTAATTTTACACAACAGAAAATAATTGTTTTATAGATTAATTCAAATTAATGTTTCGATCCGCATTTGTTCTTTTATAAATAAAATTAATAATGAAAAGCAAAATCCTTAGTCATTTTTGTTAATTTTACATCATCTTGTCACTTTTGTTAATTTCAGATATTGCTTCAATATATATAACGCATAGAACTTTTTTTAATCAAGCGCTCGTATTTACGCCTTGCATACTTCTCTTAGTGGTAAAATTAACACCATACATATGGTATGTATTTTCTACTCAACACAACAGAATTTAGACCTTCATTCTATTTTTTTATTACAACCAGCAACAATTACGAGGACAGCAAACCATTTTGGAATAGCATAGCATTACAATGTCTCATTTTTTAAAATTATCTGCAGTCATTATTTTTAAATTGTTATTATGTGTAAAGTTTCTGGTATATTTGTAGAACAAGACACAACCACACCACAAGTATTATATATCAATGTATTATTTTCTTCTTAAAACACATTCTTGCTCACATTCATTTTCTTTAGAATAAAAACATATAAAAATCAATAATACTATACATATATTATACGCATACAAAAATAAAGACAGTGACAGCAACAGTCACACATGTCGAATAGTGTAAAAGAGATAGCGTAAATAAAATAATAATAAAAAAGGGGATCGCTAGTGTTCACTTAAGCGTAAATGTAAACACATGACGTAAGCTAAAGAAAAACACGTCCTAATTGGGACGTTTTTGACTGTTCACTTTTCGACCACTAATGAAATAATTTGAATTGACATATGACAGCTTTTATCACGTAAAGTTACAAATGCATAGCAGTAAATAACTTATGACTTAATTTTTAATATTATTTAGTATTAATTCTCAATCGACGGATTCCGTATATAGCTGTACTTATGTGGAATGATAAGACTTTGGAATACATTTGACAAAAATCTTAATGTATATTACTTAGATTGTATGCTATAGGTCGGTTAACTAAAGCTGGCACCATCACATATTCACACGTTGCGTCTCTCTCACGCATGGTCAAGCTTATGAGTATAAAAGAGGCAGTTATTGTTTTGTTTTTGCTACCTACTCTTTATAAATACAGAGTGGTATTTTTGCATTCGGTTTAATTTGCGATTCTCATTAGAAGAAATAATATAGTAAAGCTTAATATATTATAAGTAATTTGTTTAAACGTATGCACCTTACTAAATCCATCAGTCATTTTATTTTTATGGTGAAGATGCTAGCTTTAGTTAACCGATCTATAGCTGTTGAATAGAATATGTGCTAAAACAATTTTGTACAAGAGTGAAAGCTAAATTTTATACTTTGTATTTATCACATTAATAGAAACTTTAATGCATATTTGTCCAATCTAATACTTTGTTTTTATATATGTATATAATTATAGTTATCCTATTCTAAGTCCATAGCATCTTTGCAAATGGCAGCTTTTGGTTTTGCGTAAATAAATATTGTTGTCGAATGAGATATAAGATTTTTACATATGTGGGAATGATGAAGAGATAGTGAGTGAGAAGACGGATGGTGGTTGATTGGGCGATTGTGAACACGTACGACGTAATAAAAGATAAGTAAATGTGGCTTTTGTTATTACTGAAATACAGTATTAAGTGTGCTGAAGAAAATAAACTGTCCGTTTATTTGAAAAGTAGCCCACAAATATTTAGGGTTCATGGGGGATCTATTTTGACTGACAGATAGAACAATTAATCAATTAATTACAAGTCATTATATACGTTGCATTGAAAAAAGAAATACTCGCCAAAAGATGAAAAACTCCATCGAAACGGAGTTTGGATTCGGTTTAACCGACGCAATCTCGAAATTCAGCAGCTATGACCGGAAATAATCGTCATCAAAATGAGCGCAACCGAGAATATTGGAACAATATTTGGTTGAACGGCATTACAAATTACGAAGCAAACAAGGATATTTTGTACAGTGCTAATATTTTCCCGGTGTTTCAAGATATTTCTAAGGTACGTCTTTCTCTTCACATTCGCCATCAGTCTTCTTACTCACTGTCTCACTCATTCCGTATTATTTTAGTCAATCTGCCATTTCTGCACGTAAACTATCATCCCAACGTATTTATATCAAAAGTTATGACATTGATAAATCATACCAAATATTTGACTAGTGTTTAAATTCGATAAAATTATAAATAAAAAAGCAATTATGTGCATTTAGGCACATTGTGTTTTAATATTAACAGTCAAGAAATAATAGGCCCGTTAATTAAGGCAATTTTAGCCTTTTGACACAAAAAAAAATTGTAATAATTCAAACAAATTCATTGAAATCGGGATCGTTTTGCAATATTTTTTTCATTTTAATAATACTCCGGAGTTATTTAGTTTTTGGATGGTTGGTCAAATTAGGATATACTGAGTGTTGTCAAAACGGACCTATGTGACGACATAACACAACAAAGGCTTTTATAGCTGTTTATCTATTATGTGATAATGATTTTATTGCAATAATCTTTAATAGTAGTGTTTAAGCCCACTTACATCTAACTTCAGTCCATTTCAAGATATACATTTTAAGAGTTACCTCTTCTTAAGCAACATACACAATTTTACACATCAAATATTCTTTTCACATGTAGCCTCGAATGTTAGCAATAAACTGAATTATAAAAGCTCTCATATAAATACTGACTATACGATTAGCGAGCGAGTTAGCCGTCCATCTAATTTAATATGGAATGTCTGAACCTATACATGTTATACGTCAGTCTCAGTTTTGCTGCTTGTGCGTCGACTTCTGCCAACAGAAGCCGGATTGACCCAATGCGGGCCACTTAACAAAAACTTCTTCACATTGTATTCCATTCTCGCCAAATCTTCGGGCGATATTTCTTTATCAGTTTTCGACTTCAAAGCCTCTGCCAAATCATTTGCCGTATTATAGTTGCTCACATCTCTTTCGCTTGTATTAGCAACATTTATTTCAGTCACCGTCACATCTCCACTTTCGACTGGAAATATAGTTTCCTTAACAACATTGCCAGTTACTTTCAAATTAGTAACTTTAGTGTCTTTTTCTTGGTTTGTGCTTTGATGAGTACTGTTATGAATCCAACTGTTGTGAGCATCTCTGGAATACACTTTGGAAAATTTGCTCACAGGATGAGGCATATTGAGGGCTAGTTCATTAAGTGTCTCAGTAAGTCTACTCAATTTACTATCTCTTCTAAGGGTGCGATTACCAAAGTTGAATTCATCTTCTAGAGGATCGTTAAAACTGTTCTGCTGTTCCAAGTTTTTCTCGACCCATTCAGCAACTCTGAGCAATTGTTGCTTTTGCAGTAACGCCGCACTATCGTCGCTAGATAAAGAACTAGTGCTCTGTTCGTTTGTAAATACTTTAGTATTTTCGTTTACCTTCAAATGTGTTTGCGTCAGATTGGGATAAACATTGACTATTGCTGGCAATGACGATTTTTGTTGTTTAATACCAGACATATCCTTTTTATCGAAACTTGATAAATTTCCTATCGGCGGGTAATCTTTGGATATCTTCGTATTTTCAATGGAATGAAGTTGAGACATATCAATTTTTTTAAGCGGTCTCGAAAACTGACCGGCTTTATTTTGTTCGTACCGATCGAAATTAAATATTTTTATATCTTGATTATCAGTGGAATTTACAAAATTAAACTTCTTCCCGGTTGTTGTCTCCGCATTGTTGTTTTGTATGGCGTTATCTACATTAAAATCATTCAACAGATTATCAATATCGGTTTGGTTTTGTTGACTGCAGATGCTTTGTGTATTATTATTGTTGTTGTGTTCTGAGCAATTTGAGAAATTGTGTGTTTTCAAAGGTTGCAATGGTGAAGAAGACACGTTCAACAGAATTGGATTGATAGAATTAGTTTTAATAGAACTATCGGAATCTTTGTTATTGTTGTCCACATGAACGTCGATAAGTGTAGTTTCAACTACAACACTTTCACTGTTAACTCCAGTTTTGTAATCATCATCAGTTTTTACTAGATCTATAAAATTGTCCATTCCATCATTCAAATCTTTGAAAATAGAATTTTCATTACACTTGCTTTGACGCCTATACAATACAGGTGGCACATCCGGTTCCGCATTATCCAGTAGTATATTTTTTGACCCTGCCTGCATGCGTAAGTGACAAAATCTTGGTCCAGGTCCAACTTGAGTGTTGGACTTATGGGTGCTCACTGTAGACTTTGCCACAGAAGACGAGCGACTCACTCCGCCCATAGAACTTTGCGAGTTTTTTCGCAAAGTGCTAGTCTCACCTGTTTGTATCTCATTGTTAAATTTAGCATCTTTATCAACAGGTTTGTCTTTAATAGGTAAGTCTTCATTGCCAGTACTATTAACACTACTTTTCTTGCTGGAAATCGAAGTCTTTGTTCTGTCGCAAAGCTTATGATGCACCGATGGTTCTATGTTCATGTTATTATTTTTCTTTAATTGTTTCAATTCTTCCTCTACTTCCACAATCGCCTCTTTTTCGATGCTACAAACTAACGTATTTTTATCACTTGTAGGTTCCGTTGTTTCAACATTGATAAGAACAGGTTTTTCTATCAAATTTTTGTTATTTTCAGTCCCAGCATTTCCATTTGATTGTGGAACTATGTACATGTGACCAAGTGCGAGATTTGTCTTTTCATTGAGAAGTTTAATGCCATGAGGTGAAACACTTCTTATGCTCATGTTAGATTTCAAAGACTTAATCTCAGAGTTGCAGTTTAAGCACAGTGAATTCTTCATTTCACCAGTCAGTGGTGTTTGTGTTGATACTGTATAGTAACTTTCATTATAACAGAATGGTTTGCTTTGTGATTTCGTACATGTGCATGTATCACAGTGTTTTGTGAGAGTATCTTGAATGCTGTCTTCGAGTATTTTAGACATGAGAGAAGCAGATATGTTGAACTCATATTCACTTGCATCAAAAGTATCCAAATCATTGGCAGTTTTAGATTGGCCAGAACTGGGCGGTTTTGATGTCTTAGATATAACATATTGCGATACCCTCGCTTGAGTGTCCACAGGGAGCTGTAAATGAATGATGAACATATAATGATTATTTTTAAAATATCTTTAATTATTGCATACATATCAAAAATTACTATATTGTATTTAAACACTTCAATACATAATACTAAATGAACCAATTTTATATGTCAAAAGTACCAACTTACTTTTCCCTTCCCTGCAAGAATTTAGAGACATGTGAATACCATTTTGACTATTTCTAGCACCCAGTTAGTTCATTTCACAAGCAACAAGAGTTTGTAGTGTGGTGGTTCACAATCTATGTTGTGTTAAAATTTTGCACATTATTAAGGAAAGGACACCTTATTTTTTGCATCAGTTAATATTATTAAAAAAACAGATACATTCTGTTTTTTTTTTATATTTAGTCTTGTATAAATTTATTACAATTGTATAAGTTTGCTTATGAAAATGAGCAAATAAATATGAAAATATTTACAGCGAAATTACAAGTTATTTCTACTTACATTATCTAGTTTTTGGGAAACAAAATTATCCGGTTTGCATTGCAGCAACTGGATAGCTAAATTCATGTCGTTTTTGTATCTTTCCTGTAAAAACATATGCAAATAATGTATAGCTGCCAATGTCAAGGTTAATAATATCATAAAACATGATTGATAATAGGTAAATGTCAAACTTGCAATTAAATAGTTAAGTTTAATTCCCCCCAATGCAGATTATAGATACAAATAACATCTTGTTTTGTACGGAAAAATTTAAAGTCCAATTCTTTTCTATTTCATCCCCATTACAGTTTCATACCTACACCTTTTTGAATTGGTAGCAATAATGAGTGAACATAAGATGACCATCTTATTTCTCTCTTAAAAAAGAAAGAACATCTTTACAAAATACATTTTATAACAATATTACAACTTACATTTTCTTTCTGTAGCATGCTGTAGTTATGCTTAGACTCAGCTAATCTTACTGATAGTGTGGCAATGTCTTTTGTCAACTGACTCTTCTCGCTTTTCATCTTGTCAACCATCTGCAGCAACTTGTCTTCCAAAACTTGGTTCAATTTCTGCACTCTTTTGTGTGAATCATACAGTCTGAAATAAGATATTACCGATACATCAATTATAATAAATGGAGGTCTACATATTAATCACATGAGTTGTCCGTGACCATAGGGCTCGCTAAATTTAAGAGTTGTAGGTCAACTCTACCATTTCCCCATGACCTTTAATTTTAAAATACACAAGTTATTTGTCTAGTTAAACTAATACAGTTTAATTTTATTCATTCCAATTTAACCTTTGTTCTTAACCTCATTCCATGCATTATAAGACAATTAAATTTTAAAGGTCTACCACAATGGCTATTGTATCTTTTATATATTTGATTTTTAAAAGACTGAGAAAGAATTATGAGTGATGTTTAAATAAAATTATTCAATAATATCCTGTTAAATAGAGCATTGTTAGCTCTTTTACTTTACACATTAACAACAAAGAGAGGATGTAATCAGGATTAAAAATATATTTCAATTGTCTAAACATATAGCCTGCATGCATAGGTTAAAGCATGTTTCCGGTTCATTGTCAACATTGGCTTGAGTCTTAACTGCATTTTAATTATATTCAGAGACAGCCTAACTGTATGATTGCAGGGTTTGACCTTAATGGAATAAAATGTTGTTAACTGTTAAAACCATTTATTTTTATGTTAAAATATTTCCATATTTCTATTAAATTCAAAGTATTGATTACACTTAAAATACATTTATTGACTAATGTATTTTTAATTAATCTTCGAACATTAAGATAAAAGTATAATATGTAATGATACTAAAAGTTTACTATGAACAGCTATCATCTTGTTGTCACTAAGACTGCTGCATTTTAATATTTAATAACATTTTGATACTTTACAATACATAATTATAAGAAATAATAAATATAAATAATTAGTGTTACTAATTCTTGCATTATAAATAAATTCAAAGAATGTATTGTGTCCCAATGTATTCAATTCCATTATCATTATGAATTGTTCAGATTGGCTTAGCATTTGATCCTGTGAAGTTTGGTAGGGATCAGATCAACATAATTAGTGCTACACATGCAAATAGGGGTGGGTCACTTGTACTAAATACATTTTTACTATATAAGAAGGTAAGTAAGTAGTAGCTTAAATTTAAGTGATCACCATGCCAATGAACATCTACAACACTAGAGGAATAACCTGGTAATTCCTCTTGTATATATATAAATCCAAATAAAACAAATGATTTAATGAAGGTTTTACCTTTCATACTTCTCTCTCCAGGTGTCGACCTGTTCCTCTAAATCGTCAGCTCTAGCAGTGCACTTTACAAACTCCGCTTCAATACCTACAATGTGTGCATCTTTTTCTGCAACATGTTTCCGAAGGCTTTCCACTTCCACATGCAACTGTGCCTCACCCGCACTGTTGCATTCCTATTGATTATGGTGCAACATCAAAACAATCAATAACAAGCAAGTGTAATGTCCATTAAATTTGGGGTATGATATGAACAGAATTTGTAAATTATGTTATAATACTTATATGGTTTCAGAAAACAAATGAGAGATGGAGCAAATTATAAAAGAAAAGCACTGTGCATTACTGAAGGGTTCTAAAGCAAACAAAGATAACTATGGTAGAATCTAGTCATTTATTTAGATATATTTTTTTTACATTACATAAGAAATTTATTTTTAATGAGCTGTGTCTATTTTTAAAAAGTGCATATTTCAGAATATTTGAGGTGAAAAATAAATAACAAAACGTAATTATAGTATTCACGATAAGATACACATAGAAGCAGGAAAGAGCAATTTGCTACCACTTATAAATAAGACTAATATAATTTTGTTAATATTTTATACAATTAGAAAAAAATGAGAACTTTTTTCATATCGATAGTGTTCAACGTGAATGAATATATTTCAACAGTATTTTACCTTACAGGGAGATTTACGATTGCTTTCATCCATCACTCAATATTTTTCTAATTCACATTTCACATATCCAAATTGTTGTCAATAACGAGCCACGTCACAAGAAATGTGATAATTACTAGCAATTTTATCAATAAGCCACTTTGGGATAAACAAAATAAAAAAATCAATCTTGCATTGAAACAGCTTGAAATATTTACGTTAAGATCAGTGTGCTAAGTTTTTCTTATATTTCACATCAATTGTCAACTATTTATCTATTACCACCATTTTAGTATATTTACTATTATGTAAACGTAAAAACGTATTAAACTGGTATTATCCAAAACGAAGATTTGGTGTATGCAACTTGTCGCCCAGCCGTAACACTCGTATTCGTTTAACGAAATTGACGTTATTGACGTTTACATTTAACAATTTTATCAAAGTCTTTGGTTCTGTAAAAATTGAACAAAGATTACTTAACACATTGATTTAATAAAAACGTGTTTTTGATATTCACAATTTTAAATGAAATTGTTAAATAATGTAAAAATATTGCTATTGTAAGCACGACTTCTTTTTTCTTTTCCTATACTTTTATTAAATACTTAATCATAGGTGATAATACGCAATACATTTATATCGCATTTTGCATGTCACATTAAAAAGATAGAGAAAGAAGGAACAATCCAATAATAATTGATTCATGTTGGCAACATGGTGACAATATCTTTTTATAATGCTGACAACAACGTTTTACGGTATTGTAACTGAATTTTTGGCGGGCTTTGTTTCTACAAAAGATTAAGTGTTGTTGTTAATAAATGTTTATTTCCAATAGTATTAATTGTAAAGTGTGAAATTCGTTTAATATAAAGTTAATTTTAATTTAAATATTCTTTCTTTTTTAAAGAGCTCTCCAAATTAGTTCCACTTATCGTCGTGGAGTTCTTTTGTAAGACGGACTTTAGTTATAATATTAGTTTAATTTTAGAACATTAAAGCTTTAATATATTTTTTAGTAACAGTATCATTTACATTTGTGAAACTTTCTAGGTGAAAACAGAAAAGCTTAGTAGCTGTCTCCACTAAATTATACGCCTGCTGAAATTCATGCTGCAATGTCGTACCCTGTTTAATAATTTTTCTGAGTTAAATTTGTAAAAAGCGAATTGTACGCCGCGTAGGTAAGGTAGGCCTCCCACAAGATGGACCGAAAATCGAAGACGTCGATCGGCTGAAAAGAATGAAGAAGAAGGGACGAACCAAGTTCTTAATGCAGGTGGACCATTAGACCACAAGACCACACACCACACGCAAGACCATCGATTAATGTCGGGTTTGTACCTAAAAACCTGATATAATCTGTAACAAATCACGTATAATAACATATTATTTTACACGAGATAATATCCTTTGGTTAAACAATAAGACCCACATTAGCCCAAATAAAAAATGTAAAAGTTGCATTATGTGGATTATTGTGATGTTGTATCATGCGTAATTGCAGTTTTGAAATGTTTCCTTTCTGTATCAATCAAATAGATTTTATGAAATCTATTAATACACGAAAGTAGTTATATAATACATATAATACAAATGTAACTGATCGATGTCTGTCCATGGAAGATATTTGAGAAAAACTATTCCTAGGGGCCTTCATAAACGCATAAAAACCCAAAACAATGATTATTAGAATTTTTGTCTGTGCGTTTGTTACCGCTAATCTCAGAAACGGCTTAATCGATTTCACTAATGTATTGTGGTAAGCTTCACTTAACATTTAGTGTTTGTTTTATCGCAATCGGTTTATAAATAAAAAGTTATATCAATTTAACTGTGCTACGGCCATATTGTGTCGACCCCACATACGCTAGAAAAGGGCAGGGAGATGATGAGGTTACGGTAGTATTAAATAGGTAATATCATTTAGTTTAAGTAACATTGCAGAGTGGGTGAAACCGCGGAGCACTGCTAGTAAATTATAAACTTAAACATTCACTTACAAGAAAAGTTACAATGTTGTGTTATAACTAGCCTTTAGTTCTTAAGTCATTAAATGTCTTTGTTTTTATTTTTACTTCTTTTTTAATTCAATGGATGGAGAAGTATAGAAGAAATTTATCCTCTAATATTTACGAGCAGTAGCGGCTGTTATTATAATATTATTTAATGTTTATTTAGTTGTAAATTTTTTGATTATTGTCTTATCAGTTATTGGTTACGTACATTTTAACAAATAATATAAAATATATCCTTTTTTTCAAATGTATTTATCGAAATATAGCAATTACGTCTTCCTAAATTAAGATAAAGTTTAATTAATAAATATATTTTCTCCATTTCGACAACCTTGATTTTTTTTAATAAATAGGTAGGCATGCCTAGTAAAGAGGGAACAGAAAGAAGTCTGAAATAACTGGTTAAAAATAAATAATTGACAGACGTTAGTGGAAGAGGAGCGTTCATTCGGCAATACTGTACGAACACTAAACGTAGGAACACGTCTGGTTCTGACGGGGGATCTATTTCGGGATCGCGGCCTCATGCTTCTACTTACCCAAGCGATCGGCGGCTCTTTGTCTTGATGAAATTATGTACATCGGTCATTGCTTATAATAAAATTCCGTGTTCGTTATAAAAGTATTCCAAAATGGGAAATATTCTCAGTGGTGCCCCAACAGGAGAGAAAGCATCAGGCGCGAGTGATAATACTAAACGTGAACCTAAAACAATGGAAGATATTATTGACTCGGATGATAAAAACAACGCAGAAGAATTACGTGATACCGAAAGCGATGACGAGAGTCGAGCTAAAAGGAAGGAAGAAGAAATGAATGAATTCAGAAAACAATTGAGCATTAAGCGTGAACAAAGAAAAGAAATATTATCTAGACATAGGAATGAAAAGAAAGAATTAGAAAAATCTTTAAAGAATGAAATCAAATTAAAAATGGAACTAGCAGAACAAAATAGATTTCTACGTGAGTTATTGAATAAAAATGATATTGATATACCCGAGGAACTCGAAGCTTGCAAAGAAAACATAGATGCAGAAACTATCTTGCAAATGAAAGACGAACTAGAAAAAATAAAATCTAATAACAACAAATTAAGATTTCAAGTAGCCATGACAAATAATGCTTTGCAGAACGCATATTCCGATATGGCGGAACTAAGCGCCCAAAATACGGAATCTATTAAACAAATTAAATCACTCAAAGAAGTTATAACAGTCAGCAAAACTATGATTAACTTACGGGAGGAACAACTAAATGAAGTAAGTTTTCTACACTTAATTATTTCACAATTTCGTTCATAACCTTAATTGCTTCTTTCATATTTATTTATTATTAATTATATCGTTTAGCCTCCAAATCTCTTCCATTTAACTTTTATTAAATACAAATGTTAACATTTAATATACGTAACATATAAATACCGACATTGCGTTTGTAACAATCAAGTATTTATTTCGTTGACAATACATTTTAAAGATATTAAAGCAGATAAATCGCAAACATCTTGTGCACTTTGGTAGGTTAAGACAAAGCTACTTCGCCATGCTTACAATGAAAGCGAAAATCTTTTGGTCAGCGATTAAACTTACTATTCATTGGTGATTAAACTTACTATACAATGTAAAAGAAATTGTAATCTTCTGCTGTGCATACAATGTTCGGATATACATGTCTGTATAAAGTCAATAACTTACGTGCCAACGCAATCTGTCCGTCTATCTATTAGCCCGTCGAAGGCCATTCCCAAATATTGACTTCTAGAAAGTCATATAAAAACAAAAATGAAGTTGTAATATGGAATCATATTAGTCGCTTTATAAAGTAAACCTGGATGCAATGAGGCTTATAAATCTGGAAACAAAATCTTTGAACTATGGTACCACGTTAAGCTCAACGGTTAGGTAAAGGCTTCGGGAATATATTTTACGTTGGATCAACGTCTTGTTTTCTTTAAAAAGTATCATTTTTTACTTCTTATTATGGCATCGACTTAAACAGGAAAAGTTCATCCATGTCCGGTCAAAGACCACTACAACGCACTGGACGCGTCGTTTTAAATGCGTTTGGCAAATAATTTTGTCATTGAGCCAGACGATACAATGTGCTTCATAAACAATATGCGTCTAAAATCAAAATAACCTCATGAGACAATTACGCATTAAATATATATATTATTTTCAGTTAAAAAATAAGTTGAACGAAATAGAGCAATCGCTTGCTGATAGAGAGACGCATATACTATCCGCTGATTTGAGACAGGAATATGAGCGCCAACTGCAAAATATCCGTACGTTGCGAGGCCTTTACGAAGAAAGGGCACGACTAGCTGAAGTGACTAGACAAGCCCTATCGAGAGAGCTACAGGAAGAAAAAGAATTGCACCAAGCAGAAGTCAAAAAGTATGGCCATTATTGTTATATTTTCGTCAATACATTAATTAATTACAGATTATATATTTTTATGTAAAGATATAAACAAGAATTAAAATGACTTTATAAACGCTAATATTTTTTTCAGATGCAAAGATTTGACTGTAAAATTAGAAGAACTCGAATTCACTGTCAATGAGTTAGAAGAAAAGCTGGAAGATAAAATAAACCGAATAACATCTTTACAGAACGAAGCACATGGTTTAAAAGCTGAAATGGAAGTAGTCAATAAGGTACACTTACTTCTTGTTGGTATAATTTTTATTAAAATATCTAAATACTTACTTACTTATAATATGTTCACATTTTCCAGCTCTTTTCCCAAGTACTCCTAGGATACAAAAACAAACAAGATTTGGACAAGCTTGTCAACCGTCTAGAAGAAAATCACGGCATTCTCACACAAATGGCTGAACAAGAAAATGGATCGGAAGATTCTTCAGCATTGCCTAAGCTGCTGTTGCAGTTGGTCAGCCAAATTGAGGAAACTGACGAAAGTAAACTATCTGAATCATCAGTTAAAGACGATAAAAGAGCTGTAGAAGAAAACATTCAAGAAGATTCATGTAATACATTCTCTTAAATTTTTATCTAATTTACTCAAAATGACAAATTTCTGATAAAACTTAATAACTTACAGGTACTCAAAGTTTAGAAAACGCTAAAGCGGAAGAAATCGTACAGAATCTTCCTAAAGTATGGAGAGTACTAATGGAGCTTTTGAGCCATCAAACTGAACCACAATCAAATGACTTTGTTAAAGTTTCGTCTTGTTATAAATCGGTGGAGACAAAATCAGGACCGGTACTAGTACCGAGCGTTAGCCAAACTTACATCAGATTAAAGGTAAATTAGTACTGTTATTTACTCATTGCTTCTCTGAAATATTGTTAAAATCAGTGAGTCAACAATGAATAATATAATTGAACCGAAATACGTTCATGAGTAACTTTTGCATTTCTCATACAAAAAAGCGCGAGTCTATTATAAGAATTGGCACTATACCAAATTTACGTGCAATTTTTAAAAAAGCAACACGAGCACTGCCAGCTTTCTTATAACTTTCATTACACAAGATCATTGTTGATCTTATTCTTATCATAACCATGCTTTGTCTTTCTTCCAGGATTTAATAATTGAAAAGCTTAGTTTAATAAAAGAAGTTAACCGAATGAAACAATTAAATGGTCACTTAGAAACACGCTTACAAGAACAAGAACGGCGATTGTGTCTCGTCACTACAGAATTAAGCAAAACGTGGCATGTAGTGGGCCGATTGCGTAGACACCACCATCAATTACACACCCACGAAAAAATACTTAAATACGAATTACAACAAAAGCGAAAATTACTAAATGAACTAAAAGAAGAATTAGAATACTGCCGTGAGAAGTGGAAACAGGCCCGAGAAAAGAATTCTCAATCCGAAAAGGATTGGAAAAAGCTTCGTGCAGAATTTTCAAGTCGGAAAACGAAACCCACCTCGACATTTATTAATCATTCTGCTGAAAGTGGTTATAGTGATGAAAGACCTTCAGACGAGTCTTCTGAGTCAAACGATGAAAGCGAATATGTTAAGGAGCCGCAATTAAGATGTAAGAAGAAAATAAAGAAGTCAATTGAAGCAGCGGTAGATTCAAGCGCAGACTTTAATTTAGCAGCAGAAAGAGAAGACCCTGTTAGTGATATGATAGATGTCGCTGATTTACCCTTAGATATTCAGGAGCCATACACATTAGAGGTATCTGATTCTTCTATACACTTGGATGAATGTGAAAAAATACACACAGAAACTGAGGATGAAGTTGGTGACATTGCTAATGATTCTTGTTTAGAAGAAACTTCATTGGTAGAACATGGTGATCACAGTCGATCTTGTGACGATGAATCTGAAAATCTAAGCACTGACGATAAAGAAAATATTTCAAGAGTTGATTTATTTGTTTCAAAAAATATAACACCTAACAATGCAATTGAAAGTCGCACCTCAAATGATAGTACGGGAAAAAATGAAAGTTTAGTAGTACATAATGAAAGGATAGAGATATTGGAGGAGACAGACAACGCCTCACTTCAGGCTGAATCTACACATAAAATTGATCAGAAAACCGATGACCCAATGAACCATTTATTCAATATACCTTCATCAAGTAAACACACCAATGAGGGTTGTAAGGACAATCGTGCACAATTATCAATCCAGTGTGGAAATAGTGACTTTCAAATAAATTCACTTCCGAACAAACAAGTGCTTGATCAATATGAAGCGTCAGTAACATTAACGGACCTAGAACAAACCGAAACAAAGCTAAATTCATCTGTATCTGATAACCGAGATACCTCGAGTGCTTCAGAACCATCTATTGATTTCAAGGCAATTTTAGAAAATATTAAAAGACAAGATGAACATCTCGCAATTAAAGATCAAAGACTGCAAAATCTGGAAAATGGTTATTCCGATGTTATCAAAAGTATAACAAATACACTTCGGACAGGTGATATGATTACAGATAAATTACAAGCTCTGCATAATCAATCCACTAAATCGTGTAATAATGATACTCAACCGAGTGGATCTGCAACTGAAAGTCGTAAGAACAGTTCAGAAGCTATAGAAAATAAGTCAGATGCATCAACATCCATTGAAATGGACCACGAGGCTATGTTCGCGGCACGAGATGTACGACTAAAGAGATTGGAAGAACAAACAAAGTCGTTGGTTAAGAGTGTTAATAAAACAGCAACTAAAGGTGTAAAAATTAACTATAAGTTAGAAGAGCTACACAATATTTACGGTTCTGAGACATCACGCGCTGGTACACCTTCAGAAGATAACGAAGACGATTCGCAGGGTAGCAGTCAAGAGAAAGAAAACGAAAAGTGAAATTTAAACAAATTTAAACAAACGTGGATAGTTTATTTATATTGATATGTTTTGGCATAACATTACGTAAAATAGTTTTTTGGTCGTGTAATTAAATTGTTAATTAATAAAATTATTTATCGTGGTCACGTCTCCTAAGAATAGAATCCATAACTACGACATATACACATACAGTTTTACTTTATAAGATTATTGGATAAATTCAGATTTGTATTTCGCGACGAAAAAAGCATTCGCTTATTTAATTACTTCGGTTAATATGCAAGCTCGGGTAATAAGCTTGGGTTGTTACTATGCATAATCATTTATAAAACTCTTAATAGGTTAAACAAAACTCCTGTGTTGATATCACGTTTTTTATAATTATTTTATATAATAAATTAGTATCGATAAAAATTAAACACAACAAAGATTTATATATTTTATTCGACATCAAACATTTATACAACACATAAGATTAAAGTCAGGTACATTTACGTTTGACGTATTTAGATAAAATATAATTCTAAGTCAAGATTTTAACCATTTCGAAGTAACACAAAACATAATGAACGTCACACATTACCAGTTTTGAAATCAAATCTAACCAACAAGTCACTGACGGGAACTTCAATGGGTATGTTTTATTAACCTGTAACAACAAATTATTACTACTGCATAAGCAACCGTTATAAAATAAAAACCACAATACAGTCACATTCCTTAAGTAACAAGGAGTTATCCATTAATTAACATTATGCTGTTTCACTGGTAGTCAACTGGTTCCAAGCTTTACAGATACATCAATGTTCTACACAAAAACACCAACACAATAAAAGTTACGGTACAACATAACCTAAAAGATTACAATTTATCTTCGCATTTATTATCTGAGGTGTTAAAAGATTTATTATCTATACCATCTTTTGAGGGTTTGACATCCAGAACTCCTGTACCTTCCTCGAGCACAGCGACAACAACCTTTTGAATTTTATTAAGAGATTTTCTTTCCGTCGTTCCATAGAGACGCCACGCACAAATCGATAGAAGTAACATTTCGAATATTGTCAAGGTGTTTTGTGTGACTGTAAAATATAAAACATGTTCATAAACAGCTTGGTATATAACTACAGCGGTGAGCGTGGTATACAACTGAGAGAGCTTAAACTATCACACTAGGAAGTTCAGTTCCAAGCTGAGGCAAATTTTTGGCTATTTCATTTAGATTTAAATATATGAAAGCTACGGAAACGGTATTTAAATCAAGATATAAAAATTTCTTACCATTGACCAAAACGGCGGGATGTAGAGACATAACGCACGGTAATGTTGCAAGATCAGACACCAGTTTGGCTAAGCTGCACTGCAACTTAACTATGATGAGGACTAACTGCAACACAATGAACTTCGGTCGCAGCACAACTCCAATACCGTTGGCCGCCCGCACGCACATTATAACGCCCCAAATACCAGACAATATGGATGCAGCCACGAAAAACTGGATGAACACCAAACAGTGACGGTAAAACATCTGGAATGGAAACAAAATATTTTGTTAAAGTGGTGATTTGATGTTTTTAAAAATCATGGCTAAGATCTAAATATAAAACTCAAATTAAAATAGCGTTACCTAAATATATCATTCAAAGTAACTTAAAATCGCCTCTAATAAATAATACAAAAAGATTATTTACTGAGTGTGGTGAGGTCTGGATACAGTTAAAAAAAATATCGAGGTCCAGAAAAACACAAGGGGCTGGGACAAACGTATAAAAATAAGACTAGTTATTATAAGAAAATATTACTTAAATTAAGATGTATGTATATTCAATGATATTTGGCTAGCCAAGTTCTGACTTTCCGCGGTCAGGAGACGGACTGCGATCTACTTGTTGCCGACCCCTGTCTGATCTCCACTTAAAAGGAGTTTTGTATTTCGCAGGCAATCGAAGAACCAGATCGCAGTCTTTTCTTCCTTCGTTTTCGATTTAAAGGAAACTAATACATTAGCAAATAATTTGTAGGATAATGTTACCTGAACCTAAACAAAAATAAAAATGGAATATGTCTACAGAAAATACCTAAAATTACATAATCTACATAACAGCAATACATAATCAGCGTAACACAATGTACAGCGTATATAAATATACTAACAATAAAACATAAAATAAAATATAGGACTATTGAATTATATATCTTAATCCTTAAACATACCATATCCTCTGCCCAGAGTACCAGTATGACAACATATAACACCGCTTGTACTATGGGTATTTGCAGTACTAAGTAACGCAGCCAAGTCAAACTCCTCCTGGAAACAATGCAACAGATAGTGATTATATTTGATATCATAGTTGCTATGGATTAACTCAGCGGGAATTCAATATTTAAATAGCATGATTGATGATTTTCTTGTTTTTGTTGATTATTTTTTAGAAGCAGGTTTTGGGAATGATAACATTGAATCAAGTTATTAAATTACCGTACTTTATAAATGAATTCTTATCCGATAATGGTGTTTGATTGGACAACAAATGAACCAATGAATAAATTTATAGTTTAAAAACTAAAAATGTACTTAAATTCCTTTGTATAAAGTTTCTATAGTTATTTAAAGAAATAGATGGTGTTATTCTCAATCTTAAAATAATTTTTCCTCGTAATTCAGAACAGGACTAAAAAAAGTTATGAAAAATGTATTGTCGGTTCATAATGCGATTGCAAATTTTCCAATTAATTGGGACATATACAAGTTTGTGAAAATTATAACGAAAGTTGCCGTCACATAGGTAGGAACAAACAAACATGCATACCAAGCTAATAAAAGTGTGTTAAAGTTGATGAAGATTTCGTAATAACAATTATGGGGTCGACTGTCACAAAATTGAATTATATTGGCTGTTTGTGTGGTGTTCACACAAACAAGCACCGCCGAGTACGAATCACACCGCACTTAGCTTGATTAATGTTTATAGACCCATTTTTATTTCCGCGTGCGTTTAAGTCGAGCCTATCAAATTTTTTTACCAATTTATTATCCTACTTTATATATATATATAACTAGCAGCTCGCCCCAGCTTCGGCCGGGACAGACGAATAAAAAATATAGGGTTTGATACATGTTACTCGCAGATAGAAGAGCTTACAATTAGTGAAAGAGTTTTTGAAATCGGTACAGCATTTTTTGTGGTTATTCGTTAGAAACATACAAAAATACAAATCTTTCCTCTTATAATAAATAGTGTCGTACTTATCAATCCGCGGTCTCGGTATGAAGCAGCAGGGCCAGCAACAACACGGCAACACTCGGGTTTCCAAGCGAGACTCTCCCGCGCGTCTGTAATGCACACAAAAACAACATTAGCCCATTTAGAAGTCTAGATTGTTATTACTCTATAATACAGTAATTCTCAACCACTTTGCCTCAGCACTATTGTGTGCCACAAAATTTTAGAAATGTATATTTTAGAAAAATTATGTTTTTTCTATTATGACAACATCATATGTTGTCATTATGTTAAAATACTATATAAAATAAATTAAAAAGAAAATATACAAATTATTTTAACAAGAGCAGATGCTTAAATTAATAAACGAATTAAATTTTTTTCTTTGTGTCCCTTCAAATTTTGAAATCATTAAAAGTGAGCCGCCACAAAAAAAAGGTTGAGAATCACTGTCGTAAAGTAAGCATAAATAAATACCCACAACTATAAACTTCACATTCGCAACATAAAGACTCTGTTATACTTTCAACATTCAACACTGAAGCGTATCCTACTCAATTGAATCCAGTACATCCTCTTTTAACTTATTTCTTGAAGACTTGTTATCCATCATGGTTGCATTTGTAATTTAATAAAACAGCACATTACAATTGATTTAATTTTTCTGCCTACACCCGAATTCTACAAGAAAACTAAAAACATTGAATGCAAGTAATTAGTTAAAGAAAATCATTAATGAAAATTGCACAGGCGCTATTAATGTTTAACTTTTTGCAGATTACATTATAAAGAAGTTTTGAATAAAACGACGAATAAGGAAAGAATGAAACGGTTGATTAAATCTTTAGCTAGTTAGTAACATTTATTCTAGCATCTATTTTTTATCATCACAATTGAAGAATAAATAGAATAAAAAATATTCAATATAGTCATAATGCCGATACGAAAAGATCTACTATTTTATCATGAAGCGTTCGATTTCGAAAGTAATTAAAAATATTGTACCACATCAATATTCCATTTAACTATAATGTGTGGTATGAACTTTCAGCAAATTAACATTTTATGAAAAAAAATTAGTAGCAGTTTTAAACAAAAATTGTTTATAATGTTTGATTACAATCTACCTGATAAACTGACTGGGACCGCCGCACTCCGCAACAATGAAGCAGTAGAAATGATACAGGGCCACCATTACTACCTCCTGCGCTACAGCCTCCGCCACCAGCGTCGCTCGCGGCACCACGATAGCTATGTAAGCCGCAGATGCTACAAGCTGAAATAATTTGCATTATATATTACTACATAGTTGTAGGTTCCAATCTACCATTCGACTAAGTTACTTAACGTAACATAACTTAGTTGGATCTTGGAATGGTTGAAAGAAATATTAGTAAATTATTTCGATAATCTACTAATCTGAACTGAAAATTAGAATTGGAACCATATGGCCATAGGGTCGTACTATGTAGACCCCACATAAAGGTAATGGGCAGGGAGAAAAAAAATATATTACATAATTTCCAAAAAAATAAATTCCAAAATATTTTCGAAAAAGAACTTATATTACTAGCTATATAATTTATATTATATTATATATAATCTTATATTACTAGCTATCTATATTATACAATTTCACTTCACTTTAACTCACAATTTCCACAAAATTACAAAATTTCCGATGAAAGGATAACAAGTTTAATGGCCGCCATGTATGGTAAATGGCGTTTGTTTGTTTGTTTACAACAAGCATATCTTGTAATGAAACAAAATATAGATCAAATTTAAGACGGTAAAAAGGCGCACATGCTTCAGGTCCGAGCAAGACTGAAAACAATGATCTCTGTCTAATCATCGAGGCTTAGGTCGTGAAGCCTTTATGTTTTATCAATCTTTCACTTGACTGGTTTTAAATATGAAATATACTCGACATCCTACAAAGGATAACGTCAAAAAACAAATCAGTTCAAAAAGTAGGTAAGATATTTGTATGACGTATTCGCATGTCATTCAATGTGAGTGTGCATACAAATTATGTTTCTTTACACAATCAACCAACAAATTACGGTTATTTCGTAATGTAGTAGTTCGTGAAAGAGGGTCCCAAGCTTTGACGCAACCCGGTCCTAGCGCGTCATATCCATTATCCACTTGAAGCGTCAGCAAAACAAATTACAATATTATTTTAATAAAACTAATATTACGGATTTTATCCCGTTTTTTTTCGTTTTTTGATTCCTGACGTTTCGAGTACTTTACAGCGCTCATGGTCAAGGGGTGTCAGACGTCCCAATGTCAAAAGTTGCTGGCGAAGTACCCACTTATTTTTAATTAATTAGTCTGCTCCGATCTATCCAGAATGAGCTCACTGCATCTTGAGGTCTTGCAGTTGTATGCTTAGTGTGGATGGATGGAACTAAATTACATTTCTCAATAAATTGTTCGATTATTTTAGGCTTAATGAAACATATATAACTTGAAACTTTCGTGGTTTTACTAATATAAGGTTGTAGGAAACGGGATCAAAGAGGCTAATCGTGGTAAGAATACTGTATCTTATAAACCATATATTAATGAAACATTTCCATTATTCGCATTAAAATTAAATAATTTTAACAATGGAAGTGTACCACGTATAAAAATATTTATACAATATAACTTTATATTTTATTTATGTAAAACCTAGACTTGTTCGTACAACACAATAAAGCTGTTTTAATAGCAATCCTTTACAATTACAAGGTAGATAATTATATTTTTTGCATGTCTTCGAATATTGGTCAAGAGCAAGCCGATTGACTAGAATATACCTAGGCATTAACTATCCGTGAGATTCGTTAACAGAGAACAAAGAGAATGTACGAACCGCATCGACACTTATGTCTCAGTGATTTCGAATTTTTCAGACTTGAATCAACTCCCATCGTCCTAGCGATCGGCTTAGATCATTGTAAAGGTACAACACTAGCAGGACTATTAAAATGCTAGGTATAAGTTTGTGTTAATGTTATATTTTTACCATTCTTATTACTGTGTATACGTCATATACGTATTTCACATTATCACATCAGTACTTCAATCAAATGGTGAACATAGGGTCACGTCCCTCTTGTCTGTGAAATACGAGTAAGTCAGACTCTCTTATTATTCGTCTTTTAGATCTTGTGAGGTAATTTAGTTCAGAAAAAAGTTGTTTACGTCTAAAAGTAAACCTTATTTCCAGTAGTCTTAAAGGCTAACACAATAGCTCAGGGTAACTAGCTAACTGGTGATTGGATTGACTCCGATTAATGAAATGTATAGTTCGCCATTTAAGAATCAAAAATCACTTGTTTATTACAAGACGATGCAAATCTTGCATTAAATATCGTCGACAGATGTTATTATTTCTATAAAACTGCTATTACCGCGTCACTATTTTGATATTATCTCGTACAGAAGTGATGCCTAGTCAATTTTAATTGGAGGCAATGAGTGTTAATTGATATTCTCATTTAGAATTGTGCGCTTCGCATAGAAGAGACAGAAAAATAGCCGTGTCGATGAACAGTCTTTATAGATTTTTTCTTCCACAACCAAAAGATAGATATTTTTTTCAAAACAAATGATGATTGACTATGTAAGATATCAACCTCAATAATACTGTTCATAGAAGAAGCTCGATAATCTTTAAAAGCCAAATGCTTTAATTTGAACTGAAATTATTATTTTAAAGCACACACACACTAATCTGGAGGAGAAGTCTAATTAACTCTTAAACCACACAACATAAGAAAAAACGTAGACACATACACTCCAGTTTTGACAATGACAGTTACACAGTTAAAACAATTTTACAGTTTTGTTTATCATTATCAAAAATAAATATAATTAATACTCACAGGATAAACTGACAAAACAGTGGCGACGTTAGTAGAGGAATCGCGCCATTTCTTCAGAGCTGATCTTAATGTGACGGCGTACAGTGTCCACAATAATATCAGAACTACGAGTCCACTTGCCCAAAGCACCCAGGCGTATGGCTGTAATGCTGAAAATAATAAAAAATCCTTAAATACAACAAAATTTTTATAAGTACCTACATATATAAATAGTCGAACATCATTTCAGTCAAAAACAAAATTTGTGATGTAAAAAATGTAATGAAAGAATAATCAAATGAGTACGTTGACTTACGAACACGTTTCTTATCTTGTTGTAAGTTTCAATTATAAATTGCGAATTGTAGCCAAGTAATTAATTGTATTAAGTGTATAGTGGGTAATTATTAAGCCATTGTGAGTATCATTGTAATAACTTTTATAGAAACGACCTACCCAGTCCTTAAAGTGTAATTAAACATCGCACGACATTTATATTTAGTGAAGACTCAATCGTTAGTCCGCGAGCAATGGTGTAACCGTAACATAATTAACAGGTAACATAACTTCAATGAGAATAAGAAACAAAACAAAACAATAAATTAAGTTCATGAAAAAGTTTAGTAAAAAAGATAAAGAACAACACCAAAATTCGAATTTTGACCTTCACATATCGACATTATTATATTATATATATATATAGATATGTGTGCGTCCCTATATTTCACTTTTTACCCAAAACTACACATCACAGAGGAATGGTGGTTTTGGATGATTGTAGCCTCAACGTCCCCTGTGACATTTTGATGGTTGCATGTGGTTGGAAAGGTACGAGCGTTGAAAATGTATGTTTCTATAATATTTTACTATTAGTCGTCTTTATTATTCTGAACTGAAAAAAAAAAACAAGTGAAGCGGGGGTTTTCAGCTAGTGCTTTAAAAAGTATTTTTGACTTGACAATAACGATGCTAAAATATCTTTAGCAAAAAAAACAATATCTATCAAAGGGTAAATTCTATGAAAAATAATAGTTATTATAGAAGTTTGGCAAAATGGCAATCCTTACTAACAATAATTGTGAATTATTCGGCACAAACAAAAAATAGAATTTCAATAGAAATTCCATTCTGTTTTGCACAACAGCCACGCTCGATGTCAGACTGCGACCACTCTGCTTACGACATATCCCAACGGCCTACTTTGTACAACCACCGTCAGTACTCACCATTTACTTACATACCGGTACAAGAATTACTGATTTTTGAAGTTATACTACTCTTGACGTGTTTGGGAAAAATGCCCTAAAAGCGACATGAACATCAAGGTGTTACCATGACAACCGATAACAACTTCAGACATTTCAGACATTTCACCTTATTCCAAGCAATTTAATGTAACCGTTATCAATTGTATTTAATGTCTTTTGCACAAACAAAGAATACTGGCGCACGGGATAAAAATTTAAGTTATTTTTGTTTTGTTACACTAAAGAAGTATTACTTTATACGTGCGTACATATGTAAGTACATACACTTATTTTTATACATATATTTTTCAATTAGTGGTGCCTGATGCCACAAATAAATCTAGTAATAAGCTTTGATATAAATTAGAACTTATAGGTTTTAACCAGCCTAATCCAACCTAAAATAAGTTTTCACGAGGCAATAAGTGCGCCAAATCTGGTACACTGTTTAGTTGCTTCTTACGACAGACAGATAAGCTACAGAAGTGTATCAACTTTGGTACAATCTTGATTTTTATTCAGGATGTGATTACCGCTAGCAAGCTCTTGCTCTTTACCAGTCTTTTTCATCCTTCTTTTTGACGTTACAAAAATTTTTAAAGTATACATATTTGCAGACGAAACAATTTGCCTTTGCAAATATTTGATGTATTTAAAAATATCTCTATCGTACGCATACTGTAGAGACTGGCCTAACAAATATCTCAAATGCTCGTCGTTCAAATCAAATAAAAAGAAATGATCAGTAAATACATTCCGGTTCTTGTGTAAATTTTGCAAGTGTAAGTAAATAAGTATAAAACGTTAGATATGAAAACTACACTACTCCGAGATAAAAAAAAAGTATATAGCAAAATACAAAATACAATATACATAGTACATAATTTTTAGGTAGTGGGGTTGTGCTTCAGCTAAAAACATAATAAACTGTTTGTTCTTTGTATACTGTCAGAAAAACGTAAGCGTTCAGAATAATAGCTGCGAAGAACGAAGCAGTTCGATCATTGTGCAAACAGCAAAGTTACCAGCGTCAGTTTTTCCGTCCAACAATGATTTGGATACTTTCTGTATCTTATGTACCATCTTTTGATCAGAACTTTTGTCGAGCACTAGTTTGTTCAGAAAAAAAAAACATACACACGAATTGATAACCTCCTCCTTTTTGAAGTCGGTTAAAAAAATAAAGTGAACCTCCTAACAATTCAGGGGCAGGAACTTGAATTTGAGATGTTTTTTTAACTTTTCTATTTTGGCTATGCCAAACCAACACGAACACATTAGGTTAGGCAGTTGTCTATCGTGTTAGGTTCACACGCACGAACCGAGCGGAGCGAAAAGCGACTCCAAGGCGTTTGAAATAAAGGCGATACCTTTACGTAATTTCTTCGTTATTTACTCAGAAATATTGCGTTCCTTTCAATGGGAGTGGTGACGGGAGAAAGGGGGTATTCCCCCATCCACCCTCTCCCACTTTTCCCCTAACACCCACACACCCCTCAGTCACAAACGTTGCTATCGAATTTCAAATGTTTGCCAGAAAATAAATAAAAATGCATCGTGCATCAGCGTAGCCGCCACCCGACGCTTTTTTTTTCAATTATTATTTTAATTTCTCTTCCGAATAAAACAACTACTGATCCTTGGCCTATAATTTAGTACGGAAGTAATATTATAGTAATTCGACTTCAAAAGTTGTACTCATATTTTGTACGAGTATTAAACATCAATCCATTTCCGAGTCAAGGTAAACCGTCATAAGATCGCTGACGCCTCGACCTTTTTGCAACGTTACTCATTGCGATCAAGAGACATATTGAATGTAATATAGTGCAATATTCTGAATATATATTTTTCTGTAAGAACTGAAACCAGAATCTTCATAACCAATTTTTTATGCGTCGGTGGAGATTTTTTGACTTTGTCTCTTCCCTTTGTTAAGTTTCTTCTAAAATTTGGATATGTTAAATGACTGAATGTGGGATAGAGATACCAAGAAAATAGATTACGGATACTTTTAAATATTAAATTTGCCTTATTTTCCACTTGTCGCTACTCGGGTAGCTAAACGGGTCGGCTTATCCATGTTGCAAGTTAATAAAAATATATGACATATGTTATTTCTAGATAATATTTTGGATAATTATGAATAATAATTATGCCAGCCACCTTGATGGTTGCCATGCGACTACCGAGTAGTTTTCGATAAATTTCCTCGCTCAACCGCGTTGTTAAATGATCTATCCCCATCGGCATTTTCCAATGAATACTTCTTGGAGTCTTTCACGAGAGGGCGTAAGAGTAGCGTGCATAGTCTGGCAACGCATTCGCAGTTCCTTGCAGTATTGCGGATATTCATCTCTTAATCTTAACCGTGGGCATAAAATCGTGTCGCGATACAAGCTTTCTCTTTGAAAAAACTGCGATGACAATATGTTTTATGTGAATATTTTTGGCGGTGTGAACACATCAGGCGACCCGCTCGTGTGCCCCCTTATCCTATTCCTTTTCACAATATGACTATAGATTAAAATTTTACTGTATACAGAGATCAAATACGCCACAATACTATGACAACTCCGTTACCGGTCTGTGCTTACGCAAACTTACGTAAAAGTATATCTTGCTCCGTCGCCTTGCGTAATGCCATGATTTGAACAAACAACAGACTCCGCAAAATGTTAACTCTACGTCTCGACAAAATGAATTATAATTATTTAGTTGTATAGCTTCAAAAACCACTTCTGTCAAAGTTCTTATTTTCTTCTTGTTCTTGTCTCATAAGAACCAATAAGTGCTGATTGCACGATACATCACATTTATACCAAAAACATTTGATATATATGTTAAGTTAATAATATTGACTTTCAGAAGAGGCAGACCGCCCTAAGAGGTAGAACAACCAATGGTTAGCAAATGCAGATCATATATCAATGGTAGGTTTTTTTTAATTAACATATTTATTTATGTTTTCTCCGTAAAATTCATGAAGACGAAATGGCAGTTAATCGTGGTTACGATGCCGACGTCGGACCCACAGTGGAAGCCGGAATTAAACCGGAATTACGTCCTTGATTGATCACACATCCGACAACAGTATTATCGAGTCGAATGATCAGTTGAAAATCAAAGGGTAAGTTCACTGAATTTTAAAAGAAAGAATAATTTAATATCCCAGCTATAACATTATAATTGCGAATATGAGTTTGTTACACTTTAAATGCAGAATAATCTTTAAAAAAATTCCAGCAGTGTAAATGAGAAACGAATGCGTGCGAAGGCGCGGCAACAGCTAGTATACATAGTACAGCTAGTATTACAAACCTTATTTATTTAATACTCTTATATTTAATGCAAGAAGGTAGCAAACGAGCAAGCGGTTCACAAAAATGAAAAGAGTTGCTTTGTCTACCTTTAATAGACAGAGGCGAGGTGTTCAGTTTTTATTTCGATATTTATTTTTAGTGCTGGCCACAAAACTCCGAATCACATGACAATATACAGTCGGTAGTTTTGTTTTTATATTTATTTTTATCATATCTATTTTTCCTGCCACTACCTTTCTGTTGAGGAGCATAAAAGTGTAACCCTGTGACAGATCGCTCTCAGTTTCTGCTCTTTTCGGCCCGTGGAGTACTTGTGAAGATTGTAACCAAGGAGAGGTGGAAAGCAGGGGCTTATGCGAGGGGCTTATGTGAGCGGTAGTTATATTGTATTTTATTTACTTGTGCGGCTATTTCAAAATCATTGGATCACGCCGGCGGTAAAACGAATTCCGCAGGGTGCTCCAGTCCTAACCACGTGGGTACTACGTACGTACCCCTTTGAATTATACATTATTTAGATCACTTCGAGCCGAATTTGGTGACAAAAGAATAGACAGGATGAAGGATATTTTATTTTCCTATTCAACTCCAACCCTATTCCCCTTCCCATCCTAACCTTAGTAGAAAAGAAGGAATAGGGGAAGAGGACTCAAATTGAGACTTCGACACAAGACACAAATATTAGGAAGCTGTACTGGATGATACTGGACTAGACTGCACTGGTCCAGTAGACACTCACCAGTAGCTTATTCTTAGTCAACTTTCGCTTGGGGCAAGATTTGTTCGGTTCTTGCGAGTTTAACAAATGTGATGAGCGTTTCCGATTATCGTACAGGATCAATTTTTTATCACAAGTAACAATACGATTCAAAATCCACTCATCGAGACAGTTGAGTAATGTACATCAGCACTCGACGCGTGTAGGTGAGCTTCAGACAATTCATGCGGTATCCATTTTCGAGTTTATTCACTTTTCCAATTTATTTTAAGTGAATTGAAATTGTATTGCCACTTCAACTTCGTAGGCTGTTGCTCACTCAACTCTCAAGTGATTTGCTATGGATCCGCTTTTACGATCACTTTTAATTCTTCATTATCAAGCAGGGTCTTCGGTCGTACACGGCGTTTGTTATGTAGGTCCAGAACGAAAACGTTAGAACTAAAAACAACCCATATTTTCTTAGTCAGTAGCTTAAATCGTACACGTCATTAAATCTTCGATCAGTTTTTGCGGCGCTAGTGGCGCAGTGGAACTCGTATTCGTAAATAACGCGATATTTCAAGTTTTCCGTATTGTGATCACAACGATGTCAAATAAAATTCACGAAAAAATAAAATAACGAAACACAAATATAATTCCTAACTTTGAAAGTAAATTTGAATATGGAATTTCTAACCAAACATCCGTTACTCAGACCAAAGTGGACATTTCGAGTAAACGACAATTACATATGTAAGGACCTATTATAATATAAATACATCGAGTTATTGACCAAGTGGATGTTTTAATGATGATGACCCACAAGTAGCTTTACATTACAGTCAGGTCGCTAAGGAAGGAGCAACGAGGTACACTTATTTGTTAAAACTCAGATATAAAAATAGCAGAGCTGTTCCACACCAATAACCTATGAGTTCATGGCACTTTCAAGGTCGAGCCACATTCGAATGAAGTCCTTGCGTA
>JWHW01054632.1:64311-77267 GCA_000931545.1 Papilio glaucus
TGTTCCCTTTCAAACACCATTACTTTCGTCTTATCTACATTCATCTTCATACCTTTACCTTCTAATGAATCATTCATTACATTCAGCATAAGTTTTAAGTCCTTCGCCGATGAGGCAAAGACGACCTAGTCATCGGCGTACAAGATACATTTTACATCTTACTCGCCCATTCTTAATCCACAATCTTCGTTTTTCAAAGCATTCAAACAATCATCCATAAAGAGATTGAACAGACACGGGGATGCTACACAGCCCAGTCTTACACCTTTTTCGACGCTAACCCAGTCTGAGTAGGCCCCGTTTATCTTAACACAAGTAGTAGAATCTCTATAAAGAGACTAATTAATGCTGTTCAATCCAAACTCAACCAAGGTTGATCCCCATAGATCATCTCTTTTAACTTATCATAGGCCTTTTCTAAGTCTACTAAGGCGCAGAAATTTTTTTGGTTTACAGCCAGAAACTTTTCTGTGATCATACGTAAAGAAAAGATCTGATCCATGCAACCCATTCCTTTCCTAAAACCTTCTTGCACATCCCACATTTTTTCTTCTGTTTCTTTCATGACTCTTTCAATCAGTACTTAACCATAAAGTTTTCACACAATGCTGAGAAGGCTGATTCCTCGGTAATTTTTATAATCATGCTGTGTACCTTTTCCTTTATATAAAGTGACGATGACGGCTTTACACCAATCTTCCAGTACTAGGCCATGTCTCCAACATATATTGAAAAAGACTTCAGCTTTCAGCATTTCAAGGGATATCCTGTCATACCCGGGTGCTTTGCCCAATTTTATTCTTTTCATTGCAATCACAATCTCATTCAAAGTTATCTCACTTTCCAGCTCTTTTTCTTCATGAGTTACTGCTGTGTTTGATGCCTCATCACATTCAAACAAACTTTCAAAGTACCCCTTCCATCTCTTCAGAATTGCTACTTCATTATTCAGAATATTTCCATTCTCATCACGAACAACATTCATTCTCGATCGTACTGACCTTCCTCTGGCATTTTTGACGAATTTCCAAAACATTTTTATATTTGCCTGGAAGTCGTCAGACAATCTTTTTTCATCTCTCTCTTTTCTTTCTTCCTTTTTTCTATTCACTACCTCTTCCACTCTCTTCCTCAAACAACGAAATCGTAACTTAAGTCTTTCGATATCTTCATTCGTACAGTCTGATTGCCTGGCTTTTGCTGCCAGTAAATCAAGCCACGCTTTCTTCTTCGCATTCACTTCCATTCGAACTTCCCTATCCCACCACACCGTGTTGGCCCTCCTTGCGTCCTTCCTCTTACTTATTCCACATACTTCGGTGGCAGCTTCGACTATTCAATTCTTTATTTTAGCCCAAGCACACTCAACGTCCATTTCTTTCAAATTCCTTTCATTTAACTCGCAAATTTTTTCTTCCAAGCAACTTACATAGGTACTTTTCTTTCACACAAGCATCTTGCAAAAGTTCTACTTTTATACGCTCTACCGGGTTAGTAGAAGCAGGTGCTCGGTGGCGCCAACGCTTGAACAAACCCTTGATCCGGCATAAAACTAGATAATGGTTAGTTCCAACGTTGGAGCCCCGATAAGCCCTCGTATCCACTACCCCACTTTTAATTCTTTCATCTACAACTACAAAATCTATTATGCTTCGGTCTTGCCCTCTTTCCCATGTATACATATGAATCTTCTTGTGGCAGAACAAGGTATTTGCCACAACAAGATTCTTTTCCAAACACACCGCGAGAAGACTTTCGCCATTCTCATTGACACCTTCATCACCAAACGCTCCCAATACACTTTCATACCCTGCCTTTTTTTTATTATTATTAAACGGTTTTATTTAGCTCGACCTGTACGGAATTTATTTGTTTATTTGGGTCAAAATTAGAAATTAAAATTTAAGCACCTTCCCGTTGTCAGATTGATATGAAATTTCGTACACACATTTAATTTAGATGACAATACAATTTTCAGTGCACATAAAATAAAAACGTTTAACTTAAAAGTGTTTTTTTTTAATATTTACACCAACCCTTCCATTAAAATCTCCTAACATAATTATTCTTTCATTTGTCCTACTATTCTCTAACGTATCTCTTACATTCTCCCAAAACTCCTCTCGGATATTAGCGGGGTTAGACATATCTGGGGCATAAGTTCCCACAACAAACAGACTGTGTAACCCCACTTTGAGCCGGAGCCAGAGGAGTCTTGGATTCACGCACTGAAAATCTTTCACACATTTACTCATCCTTTCAGTAAGAATAATCCCCACACCTTGACACGCTCTCTCGCACTCGTCAACACATAATTATGTGATTTATTAAATGGATGGATTTAAAGGTATAGAGCCTGCTGCTGCACTTAATTTGCCATCATTTGCCCTTTATTTACCCAGTTTCAGGCCTTTCAAAACAATAAAGGCATTACAAACAATATGCTTACAAACTACTTTTTGCTGCTTACTTTCTTTCAGGCGCCAGTCCTATCCTACCCAGAGTGCCCTCTCCAACGGTTTTAGTGGCAACCAGGACACTTCGTCGCTGATGTGTCTGTATCTGTATCTCTATTAGTGTATCTGTATCTCTATTGAGTATAATATTTTATGATTTGTATTATCTGCGAGCTTTGCGAAATCATTAGTATCAATTATGTTAAATATTTTGAATGATTCTTTTTTCCGAAGAGGATTACCGTCAGACAGGCGGACTACAATCATACTGTGCCGACCCCACCTGAGTGGGAAAAGGGCAGATGATGATGACGATAATTTTGAATGTTTTCCTCGAATTGCTAGGAACTTCATCATTTGCCAGGTAGCGCTTTGACTTAACAAAAGGCTATTGTGAATATTTTACCTGCATTGCGTTTTTACCTGCATATTAATAGAAAACGAATAGAAGTAATGCTCCTAAACGAAAGAAAAAGAAGAAACTGTAAAAATAAACAATGTCAAGACAAAAATAAAAAGTCGTACAGGTCTCAGGCAATTGTTTGTCAGCAGCTTAAGCTTTATGTTTTCAATGTAACTTATTATCCTTCTCCATTTAAGACATTAACAAGCTATTTACCGGAAATTGTTTACTTTTTCAGACATTTTTGCTAATTTATTTAATCGTCAGCCATAATGATAAAAAATTAATGCCACTACCACGTTAATCTATAACTATAATTTTATATATGAATTGTCTACGTGATATGTAAATCTTTATATAACCGATATCATGTTGTTCATAGTCATAGGAGAATGATATAGTTACGACATCTGGTATCATAAGTAGTCATAAGATATAACGCTATTCGTCCCTAGATGGCGTATAAATACGGCAAATATTCAAATTAAAAATATCAATGAAAACGTTGTAACAAATCCATCACTTTCAAAATTCAATGCGTTGGGATTATCTAGTAGACAGCACTATAGATATTCTTATCTTTCCATTTGAAGGTCAACTAAGAGGAAGCGATTAGAACCGTTTTAAAGAAAATTGTAATTATTATTTATAAAAAGAGGAGGGAATAAAATTTGAGGTTAACACAATATAATACAACTATCATAACAAATGATTTACTTATTTATAATTGGTACTTGTAACCTTTAAGGGAAAACCAACAACAATTATATTAACGGTCATTAGTAATATGATAACAGTATGGCACGATACACTAACCTTGAATTTAGTTTGTTTTGTTTTTTGGTGTGTATAGAGGAAACATAATCTAATTTAGTTATTTTATTACCTGTTTTATGTCAAGGAGAAACAAATATCGATAGTCATTTAAACAACTATACACACATGTATCATATTTACAAGGTAAATCTTACCGGTAGCAATGTTTTTATTATTACGGACGTTTTATAGGAATAACAAAAACAAACATGCTTCTGCAACGGTCGCACTATTTAGAAGTCAACGACTCTACTTACACTCACCACGATTATAATTGTAAGAATTGAATTTTGTAAACTTTATTTGTACCTAATCACAAATCAATATTTATATGTAACGGTAAAAAATACTATCATCGGGTGATTGTAAGATCTAACCCGGAATTGCAAAAGACAAATTTAATTAAAACACGCCGCATTAATAGCAGTTAATTTTTGTAGCGAAATGCCTTCAAACTACATCTTGACTCCAAAAATATTGCATTGTGGTCGTACGCAAGACTAGAAGAGTCAGCTACTTGTATTAATGATACCGATAATATTCAAATCATAATTAAACAAAAATAATAGAACTAATAATATCTACAGTTTAACCTTTTAGGTCAAATACTAATCTACATTCATATCTGTCTGCAAAGTAAAAGACAGCTCATAACAAAATCAACAACATAAGGAAAAAAACCGCACGATTTCGGGGGCATTGGCCGTTTTTAGTTTTAGCAAGACAACCAACTCACAACTACACGCATACCCAAACACTAGAATGATCGACATTAATAAAGGTAAAACAATTAACGACATTAAATGTTTGCAACCTAAGAGTTATTTTACCTTGCCAAAATTGTTATTACAAGTAGTTGAGATCATTATTCAATGTACGTATGTAATATATGTATTATGTCCCATACAAAATTAAATGGACAGACGTGGAATAATTCAGAATTAATTTACAAAAAATTAAAGTATATAAACCTGTCTTAATAACACGTAAGTAATAAATTATTGTGTTAATATACAAAATTTCAAAAAACAAAAATGAGTCACAAGACGGTAACCAGAATTCGCTTATCCGCTTTACCCGCATTATAGATATAGTTTATACAAATCCTTTAATAGATCAATTTGGTAATAATAAGTTTACTAACCTCTAATAATATGTTACTAAAGAGTTCTCTCAAAAATATATGTTTTTAGATTATATACATAAAATAACCGGAGAAGTAGTTAAAATCCTTGATGTAACAATGTGCCATAACCTGAATTGAATCATACTTGTTTACAGAATATTTTAATTGTTAAAATAAGCTGTCTATGAAAACGGAAACAAATTGGTTTAACAATTATGTTGGATATCGACACACAAGAGTATAGTAGTTTTACTATTATTGATTAAAACGGCTACATACAAAAATACAAGCTTCGAGCGATAAATAGAGATAACTTCGAATGCAAGAACTATACCAACATTCATATTAGTAAACATAACCTCTTTACCCAATTCATTCATGCCATTTACACTAAAACAGCGATAACGTTAAGCAGATAAAAGAGGTATAAGAACAACAATAACCTAAATAAGTATCAAAGTTGCTCGTATCGACCACCTGCTTCAGAATTCCAACGTCAAACTTGTTCCGTCCGCGCCGGTCAAATCGAACGACGGGGTACCAACCACACAGATAACACCGTTCGAATTACAGGCGTGTCGGTGTCGCGGCTCGATCTTGTGTTTATTTACGTCCATCGTATTGTTTGTATACAGCCCGGCACGACTGCGCATCTGCTACGTCATACCCCTCCCCTCTCTCCCCCCGCACAGACCCGTGATTCTACGTCGGGGTCGGCTTGGCTTGGCTCGCTCGCCTCGTTGCTCATTCATTCGACATTCGCAAACGTTGTTGCGCGCCGTTGTATCCGTGAAGCAGATTATTTATTTGTCAATAAACCGCTTGACACATTCAACGCTATGTTGAAAGAGAGCACTAGATACGCTAACCGAAACACTGCTCAGGAAGAGAATCGTCCGTTAGCTTCAACCAGGTTACCTGCAATAGAAGAGTTGACACTTGGCCTTAAACAAAAGCTTCACCTGCAAGCTCGAGCTCGTGCTGCACCCTATTACATTAGAAAGCAAGAACCTGTCGATCTCGTAGAAAGGTTATTGGAGCAACGTGCCCTTGTCGCCGAGGCTGTCCGAAGATTGCAAGAAAAAAAACAACCGTGTCATGAAATATCCGTAGATTCTTAATTATTCTAATTGAAATAAACATTTTAATTGTGAAAGTGTGGGACGTGTTGTGAAATCGCTTGTGTAAAAAAAGTGTCGGGTTACAATGGTGCTATATGCGGAGAGCATGCGAGAGCGAGATGGCCGGCTATGACGTGTCACGCACGACACGAATCACGAGAACGAACTAAAATGGCCGCCGGTACTCTACAATCATAATATTTATTCTTCGTTTTATAGTGACCTTAACTGTTCAAAGTTCTGAATGACGTAACAAATGTTTAGTATTGTTATGCTTTTCTGTATAACCAATTTGATTAATTTATCAATTTGGTGACCTATTGATTTTCGGAGACGCTTCCATAATTAATAAATGATATTAATTTTAATTTAAAGTATTCGTGAGCTTTAACTATAGTTTATGTCTCTGAACGTAAAACTGTTCAATAAGAAAGTAATTGTTACTGTATTACACATTATGTACCTATATAATTAAGTAATTAGTATACTCAATACTTCGCAAATACTGTACCCTAAAAACAGCTTATTCTTCAATGTCAATCCTGCTTAACATATTTCCCTAATGGCGTTCTTATTTGCAATGATGAAATTCCTAAAACCGTTTTATAAAGTGATTGTAGACATAACAGTAATGAACTGCTTTTAGTACAGTTATTTCCTCGCATGTTGATTATGGTATGGTATAGTATAGGGAAAAATTATATCGCACAAATGCGATATAGAAGAGGTTATGACACACGTTCGAAATGTGAACGTCAAATACCTACTTGTTTTACTTAGGCAATTTTATTATTAATAGGCAATATTTAAATTAATTAAAAATACCTATCTATTAGTACATCAACAATTTTATGTACAACAATATAGATTTGGATATAAAATCAATGTAATATTACATGTGTGCATGTTTTAGTGCATTTTGTGATTTTTAGATAGTTTAATTTATCGTCGATATTGTGATTTAGATAATAATTAAGAGTTATCTAATAAATGGAATGAATTTCAAAGAATCAACTTGTTTAAATCAAACCCTGATTCCACTAATTACAAACATGAACAATTCCGTCAAACATAAACCATGTGCCTTATTTACAAATACAAGTTACGGGTCTATGGCCAAAAAAAGTTAAATGAATCTACTTATAGCATGGAGCTACAAGAACACTCAAGAAAATGTTGGTTTAACCGGATGTACCTGACACTTGTTATTATTTGGTAAAGTTGCAACATGATGTTTCAATTATTTTAAGTAATGCCTTTTTTAATATAATAATTCTATGTACTTATTATTATTACATTACTGACCAAAGTTTACAGTAATGACTAACAGTACAAAATACGATTATAATTTAAGTATTCATACATTTGCATAAAAATTATTTAAAAAAAAACATTCAAACTACTATTTAATATAAACAGTGCCCTCTAGTGGTCAATAGTAAGCGATTTCTTCAGAGATGTAAATAACAAACTACTACAAAATACAATTTGCAGCAAATGCTAAACTACGAAACTAAGCTCCTTACTATTCCACGAAAAGGTACCTTTTGACCACGTCGTGAATTACCAATAAACGATATTGCATATTTAAAAAAATATATCGAAAGAAATAATTGCAACTGTCTCATTAATAATAAAATCGATTCTATTATTTTTTAACTACTTTATTTGCCTATTCATAAGGTCTGCAACAAAACGATGGTATATTATTTCCACGTAGCATCAATCGGTTTGAAAAGCACAAATTACTAAATAATTAAAACCCTAAAAATTTGAACAATGCCCTCTCGTGTCAAGTAGTAGTATTTTCAGTTATGAATGACAATCAAGCAAATAGATTACACAACCACAACATTAAAAGGTTGTGTTGCAAATACTTTTTTAGTGTTGCAAATACTTGCTGTATTTGAAACACTTTAAAGGTAAACTAATAATTTTGTATATAAAATCCTCCCCATGCTAAAATGAAAGGGCGTAATATTTTGCGAAGTTTTCGTTTCCCTTGTATTATAATTAATTAAGGGTTTAAAATGTAAGGATTAAAACCGATTCTTCTCTTCTTATTTTCCTTCATTATTAAAATATTTTTTACACAACAACTACGCAATATCTAAATAGTTTAATAACACATTCCTCGTTGTAGTTCTTTAACAACTTGTAAGGAAGTTAAGGTTACCTCACAATTTAAGAAATCTCAGGGTTATGTTTAAAAAAAATGGAAATTAAAGTCTGGTCCAAAAGTTTCTGACGCTTAACTAGACTATATAAATTACAAATTCCATAATCTCTGCGTACCCCTCTGCGTTACTGGCGTGAGCGTACATATATATAAATTACATAATATAAATAAAGTCTGGTCCAAAAGCTTCTGAATACTAAAGATATCGGTACAATGATCGCTACCGGCTACCGTACCGTACGTAGTCGGTGCTGATCTGTCATTGTCGACAGAAGTCTATGTCAATGTCTTCAAATTCAAATCATAAACCAACATAAACAGTATTATAAAACGTATTTACTTGTTATAAATAATAGAATTTTTTAAAATGATGTACTTCTAGTTTTTTATGTATATATTTTTGATTATAAATAGCACATCAATTTCCACAGTTAAGCTAAGCTAAGGCCTTCATAACGTTCTATTATTCATATAATACCTACCACATTTATTTATTCTGAGCAATATCACATGGGTTCGTGCAAGTGACAAACACAACAAGCTACAAGCGTATATAGTGTATCTATATGTAAATATGATAGAGCTAGAAACAATGTTATACTGATATTGACGTGTATAGGCAATCAGGCGTAATTTACATTGTTTAGTACAGTTATCGCGTAGATAAGAACGTGTAACGCAAGTGGTGCAGAGGGTATTCCATTATTATAATTGCAGACACGATGACGACTTCATGGTCTATGGGTCCTGGCACCTACGAAGTACCTTTATCTTTGTTTGCTAAAAACCGAGAGAGATTAACCGAAAAACTAGAAAATGGTCAAATAGTCGTTTTGCAAGGAGGTGATAGTATAAATCACTATGATACAGATATGGAGTATATTTTTAGGCAAGTAAGTGGCAAATTAATAATTTCATAGTATGTGTTAACTGAAATAATGTAAAATCTTTGATAATCCCTCAATTGATTCTCTTCTTTCTTCTTATTCTCTTCAGTAAAATTATATTTTGCTTATAATTATTACGTTTTATGTGGTGAAAAAAGAAAAACTCTGTAAATTTGTTTTCATTTAAATTTGTAAAAACAAAGTTTTATATTTCGAAGTTTGCAACAATACCATCTTATGTCTCAGGGTGCCCATCACAAACATAGTCTTGTCTTAAGGACATAATCCTGTAATTAGTTAAAGGCAACCACATATTACCATTCTCACACTTTTTTTTTCTCTGGATCTGCATTGCTTGTTAAACATATTGCTTATCCCATCCCAATGCAACCTATTCCCGACCCTTTCTACTTTCCTTTTCATTATTGATGTTTGCACTGATTATACATGATGATGTCTATTCCATTGTTACCTACTGTAGCTGTTTAGGCTTGACCAATTTTGAAGAGTGAGGTGTCACTAGAAGATAGGTAATAGATGCTGTAATGAATAATAATAAGATTTTGGTTTCTTAAATTAACTATTACTTATTTGCCCCCATGATGTTTTCTGGCAATTCCATCCATAATTCTTCAGATTCTTGATTGTGTTGTTTTTCTCAACATTAGATAAAGAAAAAACAATTATCAATTTATAATATTCATTATTAACCTTATCATATTTTCGCCATAGTACACAGTATGAAATTTAATTTACCTTGATCTATTCGCATATAACCATGCATGTGGGTCAAGTCTTTCTATTTGCATACACATATGTATTCAGTTTTATATACATTTTGTTAACTCAATACTTGTTTTGAATAGTTTTTACACATGTCTAAATTCTCAAAATGTGGAGCATTTCAAGTAAAATTTAAAGGGAGTGGCTTCTATTATTCACTTTTAACTAAGGGTGCATATAAAACCTATACTTATATATTGGACATACTTTGGTTTTCCTATATATTGTCACTTTACATAAATTAAAAAAGTAATTCAATTTAAAATAAATATGTGCTCACGCCCGTAACCCAGAGGGGTAGGCAGAGATCATGGATTTCCATTTGGCGCAACCCTGGCACACCTCTTTCGCTTCTTCTACAATTAATTCAATTTGTGGTTAATTAATTTTCCTTCATTTAAAATTCACTAAGTATATTGTTGTCAATACTTTTTATAAGAATATTGGTAATTTGTTCATTGTCAAAAGTCTATTAAAGCAGGTAAGACATCTGCTTGTTTTAACTTCTTTGGCATCACCTTTTATGGCTTCTGAACATCGTCACTTATTGCTTGCCGGTGTAATGTGAGGTTATGGAACTGGGTTGTGGTGTGAATAGGTTGGCTCCACAGAGAGAGCAAACTATTCATGCTACTGTAGCTGAGTATCTGTATATACTGTAGTGGTCATCACTGGTAGGAAAATCTGAATATGACTTAGTAAAATCTTTCTCCAAATAATATTGAAAGTTTATTTATGACAACATTATCTATAGTTATTTTATTTCAATGAAAAAATATCCTTTCAGGAGCCATATTTCACTTGGATATGTGGTGTTCGAGAGCCAGGCTGCTACTTTGCATTAGATGTTACCACCAAAACTAGTCATCTGTTTGTGCCACGCTTACCAGCTGAATATGAAGTCTGGATGGGGAAGCTCCTCACCTGTGAACAATTCAAGGAAATATATGGAGTTGAAGAAGTGCATTATGTTGATGAGGTATTTATATGTAGAAAAATAATAATAACTAATGCACTGATTTTTTTCAAGCTATCTATATTTTTGTATGTGAAGAACTTTAGGATAGTTATATTTGGCATATTTAAAGCATCTATAGATTGGAAACAAAAATATCTAAAATTTATATAAAACTTATTCATATAAAATGTGATGATCAACCTGGCCCATGGCCAGATGGTCTCTGACTGATGGTCAAACAGCAGTATTGCAGTAAGGACATTATAGGTTCTGGCTACATCTACCCCTTTTTCTAAGACAGCTTAGTTGGTCCCAAGATTGAAATTTTTTGTTAGATGTGGCAGAATGGATGTTAGGGAATCACTAATCTAGGCAATGCATATTAGTCCACTTACTTTTTAGTGTTATATTCTTATTATAATAAACCTTATTTGTTACAGCTTCAAGATATATTGAAGCAATTGAATCCAGAAGTGCTTTTGACGCTTGTAAGTATTATAGAATATTCCTATGAACAAATAGTCCTCTTTATTATTTGTATTTCTAGTTATGACCGTAATTTATTACCTTATCTATGCAACCACAGGAAGTTTCCTATCCACAAAGCAACTACAACCATTTTTATCGTACAATCTATAAAAATAAGTAAATTCTCTATTTTATTATAATTATATTCGTTACTAGCTGTGCCCAATTTTACTTAAACGAAATTATATTACCTACTTTTATTAATACTGCAGTAACCTCATCATCATCTCCCTGCTCTTTTCCCGCGTATGTGGAGTCGATACAGGATGGCAGTAGCACAGTTTAACAATCACATATGAATATTTAAACTGTGACCCTAGTCCATACTGTATATGTTCTGGCTACAGTTTTTACAGCCAGCCGCCTGCCTAACACCAACCCTCCTTGGGTATAATAAGCTAACTTAACAAAACATTTTACATAAGAATAGATACATAATTTCTAAAATTGTCTATATATGTGTGTAAATACTGAGTTACAAAATATAGCTATTACCATTACCAAAGAGCGTGTGTCTCTTAAATACGTGCGTATGCTATGAAAATTTCAATGCAGTGTGCTTGCAAAATCTCCGAAACTGTCCTGTTTTAACTTTATATAAACTTTCAATCTTCATGATTTTAAAAAGCATAATGTAACTAATAATATATATAATTAAAGTTCAACCTATTCAACTGAACAATTATTTTATAGCATTTTTATCGAACAAATGTTTGACAAGGTTCTTTAAATTTATATAACTTTTTCATTTATAAACCGAAGCTTATCAGAATAAAATAGTGAAAAACGCACCCAAATCGGTTAAGCCGTTTCTGAGATTAGCGGTAATAAACGCACAGACATACAAACAAAAATTTTAATTGTAACTTGTGTTATTGAATGCTTGAGAGAAATGTAGCAAGATAAAATTCTTCATCAATACAAGTTGGCCATTGTTGGACGATAAATTAATACAAATTGTTTAAATTTATATACCAGAGTGGACCCAACATCGATAGTGGACTTACAGCAAAGGAAGCAGTGTTTGAGGGCATTGATGAGTAAGTTTCTTCCTGCTTTAATATTTTATGTATCCATTTTAATATGTATTTATACTTAAATACATTACATTAAAAATCAATCTGCCTCGGCTCAAAAAACACTAATGTCATATCATACTTGTAAGTTCTCATTTCTGTCCAGTAGTCGTCAATAGCTGCCTATTTATCTGGTTGTCTAATCATAAATAAAACATAGCATTATGCATTCTCATAAATAATATATTGAACACAAGGCTGTATGATGTCGCCTTGCGGACATCTTATTGTGAACCTGTTAACAGGTACATATGCAATGTTTTCATTTGCAGATTCAAAATTGACAACGAGACGTTATTTCCCATTATCGCTGAGCTGTAAGTACAATACAATACTTTTTTTAATAACCCAGATTGACATTAAAAATTGAATGGAAAAATATGAACATTATTAAAAATGTATGATACTATGAATATATCTTCTCTAATGATTCTAAAGGCTATTGTGATTTAAAAAATATCCTTATTTCAATTGAGAAGATAGTACTACCACTTTCTTGATGCTACTTGCAAGATCTCATGATACTGTGAGATCGGAGCAAAAATTATAATTTAAAATAAGAGGGTACTTCACTTCACGTCAGACACCTCAGTCCTCCCTTGTTACCATGACTTCTGTACTCA
>JWHW01054632.1:77317-87597 GCA_000931545.1 Papilio glaucus
CGGGCGTGAGCGCATATTTATTTATATGAAACTAATTTCAGTGATTTCTTGTATGCTCTTCTTGTTACTCTAACATAATTGAAACTAGATGGAATATCAATCCTCTAACCTATAGTAATATAGTGATTGGGAGATAATAATCCAAACCTAAAAGCGTAATTTACCTGTCGCATCGATAAATTACCCGTAAATTAATAATAAATGCCGGTCTAAGTACACTACACATGTATATGTTTAGCATTAAAATACATTATTATTATATTTTCAACATGATAAGGTCAAGATAATCTTATGTTGCAACTGAAGGATTATAAGACATGATAATGTCGCTTGTAATCGGCTTTCTTAATGATATATAAAAAGTTACACAAAGTAAACATATTATGTTGTCGTATATCAGTGAAGTATTGTACTGTCAATAATGATCATATGTTACAGTTAATAATATACTGTACTAGCTGGCTCGGCAAACTCCGTTCCGCCTTATAATTAATTTACTCCCCCGTAACCCCTCTTGCGGGTGGAATAACGTTAAAACCGTTCTTAACTGACCTCTACTCGGCGAAAGGAATATTCCTTCCAAATTTCAAGTCTCTAGGCCATATGGTTCATATGTAAAAGGGGCGTGGTTGTGGGTGGTTGTAGGCTCAATGTTTCAACATCACTATGGTGGTTGCATGTGAATGGTTGGGTGGAAGGGTGGTGTGTGTTTGCTCAATCTACAACCTAGTATAAAAAAAAGTCACTTCCGCTTCTGTTCCTCTACATCTTTCGCGAAGAAATGTGTCGGAGAACAATAATAGTCGACATAGTTCTGACTGAGTAGACTGAAGTGGCAATGACTGTACATCGTATTTGAGTCGGCAGATGGGAGTGAAATCTTAAAATAGGAAGCAGTTTATTCCTGCCAAGCAGCAGCAACTAACAATATTCTAATTCGTGTTCCAGCCGCGTCATAAAAACGCCCGAAGAGATTGAAGTTATGCGCTATGTGTGTAAAACGTCTTCCGACGCACACAAAAAGGTTAGTTGTATTTCAAATTTAAACCTTTAAACCGGTGTATATTGAGGGTCTTTACTTTAAATGCTTGTCCTCTTTCTTGCCCCCCACTTGTGTATAAAAACGCTTGAAATAGATTTGCTACCTTTCTGGGTCCTCTGTAGATCCCGGACCTTCCCTTCCCCGTCGCACTCGAACACGGCCACCAAGGTTTTATTGAGTGCGATCTAACACAGGCTTGGATCAAAGCGGGGGCAAACCAGGGCAGGGCAGTTTCAGGGTTGACAAAATCATACGATATTCGAATATACGGAGACCTTGTTGTCCGATATATATTTATAATATGTATGTATGTGTATGGATATGTATTTAAGACGAGATCTAGTTTTTTATAGCCTTAAAAAATTTGAAACGTCACCATCAAGTTTCTGCCCCGATGCGAAAAAACATATATCGGAGCTGATCTCACATACGTAATCCTATATTTATCTAGAACCTGGCACTAGATGCTCCATGTCGTTCTACAGGAACAATATGTTTGTGATTTACGCAGGTGATGCTTTACGCGAAGCCTGGCTTAATGGAGTATCAGTGCGAGTCGGTCTTCCTCGACCACTGTTACCGCATCGGCGGCTGTCGCCACGTGTCGTACACTTGCATCTGTGGCACGGGACACAACGCGGCCGTCTTGCACTACGGCCACGCCGCAGCGCCCAATTGTAAGCTGATACAAGGCGGTGATATGTGGTAAGTCTACCTTTTAAATGTACAGATACTTTTTATAAGCAGACCTAAAAAGAAATTCATAATAAGGAGTGTGGTAAAGACGATGAGACATGTACGAACTGCTTATTTAATGGAAGGCGGCACTCGTTGACAATTAGAACACTTGAGTATGCCATCATCAACATGTTGCTAGCATGTTGCATGGACATAAGAAGCTGTAACAATGTGCGTGTTGCAGTTTATTCGACATGGGCGGCAACTACGCGGGCTATGCTGCCGACATCACGTGCTCCTTCCCCGCCAATGGGAAGTTCACAGAGGACCAGAAGCTTATCTATGAGGCCGTGTTGGCCGCGAGAGATGCCGTACTCAGGTGCGCAAACAAACTTTGTTCAATCACTTATTTGCATGAGGCAAACTAAAACTGGAATTAAATCTATCAATATCGATTCTCATTTTATGAAAAAAAAAAACACAGGCATAATGCCTACAGAAGTGAAAATTAATACCAGGTGTGAACGCGCGACAATAGTTTAAAATAAATAAATAATCAACAATGAACCCTTGTATATTTTCAATAAAATTTAAATATGAATACAAGTAAAAGAAATTTAAAATAAGGTTCATCAAAACTGTCCATAATTTTTCCCCTACCAAATATCGTCTAGCGCGGCTAAAGAAGTTTTCACTTCAAATAAATTTTCGCTTGGGCATTGGGACGAGTTATGTTGTAAATTGATATGGGGTTAACTATGACAAAGCAGGCAAATAAAAAACAAACTCTAACAGCATAGTTGTTACGCATCTATATCCTTTTCCCACTTATGTGGGGTCAGCACAGTAAGATCGAAGTCTATGCCGTAAAGGTTAGGGCTGCAGTTTTTACAGCCGACCTCCTGCTTACGCTAACCCTCATCGGAAATAGTTGTTACTATCTAAAATTTTACCCATTAAAAATGTTCTTTTTATTGATATAGATGTCTCATATTACTTAACAGACATAGTGATGTAAAGCTGTTTTAAGTCGTTAGTACCAAATATAATTTTAGGGAGGCGAAACCCGGCGTCAAATGGCCCGACATGCATTTGGTGGCAAACAGGGTGATGTTAGAACACCTCAAACAAGGCGGCCTACTTAAAGGTGACGTCGAGGAAATGATAAGGGTAAGGCCTATATAAATCTTCATTTTTACGCTCTTCATCCAAAGGGATATCCCTTTGGATGAAGAGCGTAAAAATTTACAGAGTAATCTGCAACTAGAGGAGATCGAACATAAAATTATGATCCGGAGATCATAACTTTCTTCGATTTACACTTATACTCACATAAACTTTTCCCATAACTATAAGAGTTCACTTGTGATATTTGAAAATATCCCGTTTTCATAGAAAACTGTATTGAACGATACAATATCATACAAAAAATATAATATGTAAAAGTGACATTTAAAAACAAAGAATACCGATGAATTCCTTTTTCGAAAGAAATGCCGATTTGTTAATACCAATATTAACAAGAGCGCCATCTAGTTTAAGATAGGGCGCTATCTTTCGGAGATAACAAGGCCACAGAACCGGTTCCTATAGATTGGCCATCTTTTAAAAGTTCTTTTCCTTTTGACGCCGCAGCGATACACATGCGCAATATAAAAAGATCTTTTTTTCATTTATCAATAAGCCACATAGACCAGAAGTTAACTTGAGTTAAATTTTTTTGTAATACAATATTGATGTTTTGTGTTATTGTTGAGTACAGGAGGGTGTGAACGGCGTACTGCAGCCACACGGGCTGGGTCACCTGCTCGGGTTGGACGTGCACGACGTGGGCGGCTACCTGGCGCACTGTCCCCCGCGCCCCGCCGGCCCCCTCGCGCGCCTTCGCACAGCACGCGTACTGCTAGCGGGCATGGTGCTCACAGTCGAGCCCGGCTGCTACTTCATACCTAAGGTAAGCTTAATTTGGCCCTGATTTGCGCGTAAAAAGATAAATCAACAATTGTGGATTTAACCTTTTTCTAATCAATCGTACAATATAGATTTGTTAGTATTCTGCCGTTATGAAACTACTGGTGACCCCAACTTCACATTTTGTAGAACTATTTATCTATATCCAATCGCTACCTAACTTAACCGCTCAGCCAATTTGAACATTTCCGCAGTTTCGATGTCCATAGGGAATATACATAGATACACACATCGCCTTTTATATTATTAAACTATAACCATAGCAACAACTGTTACTAACTCAGGCAAGTACCACAACCTTGAGCTCACAAAAAGACCGGTGTGGCTGTCGCGGATCACCATGTGAAGTGGTAGATTTCATATTGTAAAAGAAGCTTGATGTTAACATCAACAACAGCTCCTTTTGCCAACTTTAAAGTTATTTGAGGTATGTGTTCTATTGTATGTGGGTTAAAGTGTGAATGAGGACATCATCATCAACCTGTAACAGTGCAAGCCTGGTTAAACTTTCCTTAATATGAAAGGAAGGCATACATCATATTGAGGGAGCCACTTTGAACCATTTATCTGGCTTAGTCTCTTGTAATTGTTGTTTTATACTACTATCTTCTTCAGTGTGTTTATCTATATAAGGAGCACCCATAACCGACGAGCATGTATGCGTAGATGTATTAATGTAGAAGAAGCGAGAGAGGTGTACCAGGATCGCTCCAAATGGAAATCGATGATCTCTGCCTACCCTCTGGGTTACGGGCGTATATTTATTTATTTATCTTCTTCAGCTATTGGACAAAGCGCAAAATAATCCAGTTCAAGCTAGATTCTTCAACTGGGACGTGGTGAACAGGTTCCGAGGCTTTGGAGGCGTTCGAATTGAAGACGACGTGCTCATCACCGACAGTGGAATCGAAGACCTTACTAGCGTCCCCAGAACGTGAGTATTGTACAAGTTAATAATAAAAATATATTTTATCATCATATATGTCTTTCTTTCCGTCTGACCGCTATAAACCGCTGTCCTTCCGTCTGACCGCTATAAACTCGAAAACGGATTAGGATACCGTTTTCACAAATAAACGAAGTGTTTCATTACGAAGGGTTAGGTATATAATTCATTTGTGTAATAAATTGGCTTGAATATAGAATGATGAATGTTGAGACATATAACATTTTTTATTTGTATTTGCTCAGCTACATGTGCGAAGCAGAGGCTGCCACTAATCTATTTCTATTACATATATAAAAATGGACATGTGCATATATATACCTATATTTAACTTTTTACCCAAAACTACACATCACAGAGCAATTGTGTTTGTGCTCTATGTCCCCATGTGTCACTATGGTGGTTACAAGTGTATGATTGAAGATGTAAAAGATATGGTGGTTGAAAATATAATTTTCGATATGGTATAAATAATTGTATAATTAGAATAAAATACCGATATCATGTTAATTGGGTGGATGGTGTTTACATGATGTAGGATACCCAAATAAACTGACACAGCATGGCCAAGTTGCATACAACCACTTTATATTATATTTACCTTATAGGTTAATTTGATTAAATATAAGCAATTATATATGTTTCAGAGTCGCCGAAATCGAGGAATTCATGGCTAGCGGTGCCAACTTTAAATAAGTGCAACAATATTGTATTATAAAATCATTATAGATATATACTTGTCAGATGTCACATATTATTACGTTTTTTATTTTTGTTCTAATGTTTATTGTATATTTTATTTTTTTGAAAAATAAATAAAATACATACACAAAATCATTTTTTTTAATATCATTTTTTTATCACAATTGAATAGAGCTTTATAAAATAAATAACAAAAACAAATAAGCATAATTTTAAAATTATTTATAACGTAAATAATCTTTAATAATTTGTGGTACTTTTATAGCGTTTAGGACTTTGAGGAAATGCCGAGTTGTTAACTTTCTACTCAATTTATTCCTCAACTGTTCTCGGATCTTTAGTCTGGATAAATGTTTCAATGGCAGTACTGTACATGGTAATGTTTCCACTGTGGTTCTGTCCAGATCGACACCTATCAATACCAGTAAGTACTCTTGCACCTGAAAATTCAATATAAAATTTTTAAACAAAAACAAAACAGACCTGAAAAAATATAAATTCAAAAACAACAAATGCAGTAAAATGTAAAAAATAATATAATTAAACAAATATCAATTCTTAAATCATATTTATTTGTGGAGTCTAAAAATTAAATTTGGCCCCAACAATAATTCAGGCATATATGCTAGGAGCTTGCCAAGAAGAAGAGCTGAACCAGTTTTATGAAGCACTAGAAGCAACAATAGAGGCATATTTGGAATGTACTCATATGGAAAACGAACAAAATACGGACAGCTTCTAGTGGAATTTGCTCTGGAAAATAACTTTGCTGAATGGTTTACATAATTTAATTATTTTTACCAAAGATTTTATACAACATAAGCTGGAAGTATAGAGAGATTACCGACAAAACCATCAAACGAGGAAATGATACCTGAAATAATTGAAGCGGAAATAGAGTTTGCAATCAGAACACAAAAGAAAGATAAAACACCCGGAGAAGATAAAATCACCAATGAACTTTTGCAATCAATTGCTGAACCTTTAAAACTCCCACTTAAACTCCTGTTCAACAACATTTTGAACAGTAGGACAATCCCCTCACAATGGACGAAATCCACAATAACCCTCCGACACAAGAATGGTGTCAGGACGACTTTCGAGTACCTTAGATGAAAATCAACTTCGCAAACAAGTTGTTTTTCTTAAACGATTCTGGTCAATGGACCAAATAAAAGTTATTACACAGATTTTAGACAAGTCGAAGGAATACGGGAACACTATCTATTTATGCTTTATTGACTTCACGAAGGCCTTTGATTCGCTGGAATACAATGCAATCTGGAAGGCTTTGTCACAACAAGGAGTATATAGAAATTACATTAAACTACTATATGATATGTATTCAAAACTGAAGGCAAAAATTAAACTAGAAAGAGAAGGTAACATTCCCAATCACGAGAGGTATTCGTTAAGGAGATCCAATATCACCGAAGGTATTATCCATAGTTTTAGAAATGATTTTTAGAAACATTGATTGGACAAATATAGGATTAAAAATTGACGCTAATACTTGACGAACATACGCTTTGCAGACGATATACTCATTTTTGCTGAAAATCCCAGCCATCTAGAAGAAATTTTACAGGACTTAGCTAAAGAAAGCAAAAAAGTAGGCTTGTCGATGAATACTTCTAAAACAAAAATTATAACCAATGGGACAGAAAAAGCGATATATGTAAATGATGAAGTGCTCTATCACACACTCACTAAGTGCACAAATATACATATATATCTAGGACAGGCAATTTCTTTCAAAGAGCACAAAGAAAACGATATAAACCGCAGAATTGCGCTTTCCTGGAAGAAGTACTGGCTCTTAAAGGAAGTTATGAAAAGTAAGGACAACAATTGACATTAAAAAGAAATTATATGAAATAGCAATTCTTTCATGCATAACTTATGGTTGCCAGACATGGTCCCTTCGTAAAAAATATGAGTCAAAATTAGCTGTACAACACAGAGATGGAACAGAGAATACTGGGAATTAAAAGATCAGATAAAGTTAGAAATAAAGATATTAGTACAAAGACGAACATAACAGATAATTATTATAGAGAGAGTCAGAAGTTTAAAATCGAAGTGGGCTGGACATGTCTGCAGAGCAAATGATGATAGCTGGACGAAAAAAATCATAGAATGGTCACCATGAATTGGAATGAGAGGTTGACCAAGAAAACATTGGGCAGATATATTTAAGAAACGTTGTGGAGCTATTTGGACAAGATTGGCAAAAGAGAGAGATAAGTGGAAAGTAATGGGGGTGGCCTATGCCAAAGAGGTGACTTCCATAATTCTATAATAAATAATAAATATTGACATAATAATCAAATTGAATAACAATAATAACTGTATAATATAATTTAATAATAAGTATTAAAGTAAATTATGATGAATATTGATTGATTAAGATGTGTGAAAAATGTTAAATTACTTTAAAAGTTATGGTAGAAATAAAGGCTATTATAAAAAGCTTGAAAACGAAATTAAAATACCACAGTATTATCAGATAATTTGTAAGGCACTCATAAATATAATTTACAATTCTTACCTGAATAGGTATTCTTGGTAATATATCATTTTGACAGGCAAATTTTAGGAGAATATCTGGTTCACACACCAAACTATATGGCAACATTACTGGCATAGTACAAGGATTTGAAGTCAGTGATGCTACAAATGCATCAGGAATGCACCATCCTTTACTTGAAGGTAACACAGTAGTACAGTAATCAACATTGCATCCATGGTCACAGAGTATATTAAACACCTGTGGAAAGACACAAAGTTAAATAAAGATATAGTATCTAGTATGGTAATCAACACTATATAACTGAGCAAGCCACAGATCCGGACTGTTGTGGCAGCTTTCACAGTCCGGCAGTGTCCATATACAGGGTTAAATATCTTGCCTCAGTGATATCTCTCCCAGAGATTGCCGGCAACATAAAGGGGTTGCTCAGTTTCTTTAAAGAGCTAGGCTGGTTGGAGTGATCCTTGTACCGCCCACACAGGCAAAATATGTACTAGCCATGGAAAATAGCACTCTACTACTAACTAACTAACTAACCTATCTCGCACAAATACCTTCAGGAATGGTCTGTCTACAACACTATTATGCCATATTGGTTTGAAAATAGCAGTTGTTTGAGAAAAGAAGAAAAGTATAGTTTTCCTCAAAAGGCATTGCACCTGCAGATACTTAGGTGTTGTATTTTTGTTGAAGGTCAAAGATACAAGTTATTATTCACTTTGTGATCAGCTGTCTGTTTGCTTCTTTATACTATATAAGAAGAATCAAATTTTAAGACTAGAAAAATAATATGAACTCACCTCAGTAAAACAACTTGAATGTGTTGAATAATGTATGTACACAAGTGGAGGACATTCATTTATATTAAGTGCATTGACTGAAACCCCATTTGCAAGGAATATATAGAAGTATTGTTCAAACTTTTTTGGACACAATTTAAAAATATATTCACAAATATTTAGAAATGAGTTCAGCGGAGCACTGGTGAGATATGTAGGTCTTATATTACCTATTTTCTCTAACACTACATGGAAAGGCTCTACTAAATCATAGAACTTTGGACCCAAGTCAACTGATAACAAACAATTGAGTATATCAATCTTCAAGTAATGCGGTTTACATGCATAAAGTATAATATCAATGTTTATTTTTTCTTTGTCAGTGGCAAGCAAAAGCTTTTTAAATATAGAACCTTGCCCACTTTTTAACGCTATGTTTAATGCCATATCGTCATCAACATCTTTAACATGTACATCAGCTCCCACTTCTATTAAGTATGAAACTACATCATCACAAACCCCTATTACAGCCAGCATCAATGGACTATCCCCATTGATTGATACTTGATTTATATTATTCACAAATGGATACAATGCCCTCACTGACTCTAAACAGCCTTTGTAGCAAGCAAAATGGAATGGTGTAAAATCAGACTCATCCCGAATTTCAGGATCGGCTCCTGCACACAATAAAACTTTCACTGCCTCAGGCTCCTTAGCTAAAACCGCACCATGTAATGCTGTATGTCCATCAAAGTCCTGCACATCTAACAAAGCACCATAGTCCACTAGCAACTGCATTAAGTCCAATCTACCTTGGCAACTTGCAATGTGCAATGGTGTAACATTTTCAGTAGTTCCATAGTTTGCTATATCTGGTACATGATCTAAAAGTGCTTTAATAGTTCTAATGGATGCACGATTACTACAAGCAACTTGTAATGCTGTACAGCCTTCATGATCTTCAGCTAAATGCCGACAATCAGGATGTTTTAAAATGAGCAACAGGCTCTCATAACTGTCGGCAGCTGCAGCCTCATGCAAACAAGTCCAACCTCTATTATCAACACAGTTAGGGTTGATTTTATTGAGCAATCTTTTAACCGTCTCCACATCATTATATCTTGCTGCTAAATTTAGGGCATTTGAAGTTGTAGGATTAAGAGAACTAAAATCCATTTTTATTTAGGTAAAATTTTATGACATTACGTGCACTTTCACTTTAATTTTTATAATGATAGAAAATGACCTTGTTTACTTTATTATCAACACCAAAACTCTCGCTTCTTATCCATTTTCAGAATAAAAAAATATTTCGTACATTTGCCGAGTAAACAATTACGAGATTTGCAATTTTATTACTAAACTAAACGTCAAAAATAATAACGCGCTGTCCTAGTCGTTACGTTTTAAAATCGAATAATCGATATTGTGTCAAAAATCGAAATTTTGAAATATTTATATAAATTGTTGTGGAGGACTAGTTGTTGTTGAAGCTCCACTACAGGTTGTTAAAATATGACTTGAATTTCTCTTGACCATTTTTCCCGAACTGTTATGTCTGACTGAATCAAGAACACGCGTACTCTTTTAAGTTGACATCAGCGATGCTCCTTATTCAAAAAATGC
>JWHW01054632.1:87610-124451 GCA_000931545.1 Papilio glaucus
GTCAAAGTCTGGAGTATCACTAGACGGTAATCCATGCAAAAACATCATTGGCGTTAGGGTTCTAAAGTCACCCATTTCCACATATGTATGTGGAAATGGGTGACTTTAGGAAACTAGTAGGAACATGTTCTCTCAAAGAAAACAAATTGTATGACGTATGACATACATAATAGGGTAGTTATCGATTTTTAAGAAACAGGTTTATAATGTGGCTTATGGTTTTTTTTATCTATAATTTTAATATTTCATTAAAAAAAACAACATGAACATATTTTATTTTGCGCGTCAAGCTGTCATGGCAACTCGAAAGACGTCAATTCGTGCAAAACAAAGATGTGTTTGGTTGATGAGTTATCAAAATCTTAAGAAATAATAAGAAGCAATATAACGGTACAATAATATAAACACAGAAACGTGTCTAAGGATAAACAAATAAGAAGAAACGAATAATTTCGTCATGTTCGTCAATAATCAATGGTACTATAAATATCGTAGGAGGGCCTCTAAGCGCAGCTAACCACCATATTTTTAGTACCTACAACTTTTCTCGAAAAAAATTTTTAGACAGGGAATGTGTGGTGACGATCTACATACATATTCTGGAATAAAATTTTGTGAAAAGCGGTACTTTTGTTTGCCTAAACCATAAAAAAATTAGATTTGACTACAAATTTTGACACAGTGAGTGCTTGGTGGTGAGCTGACCACTTTTTTTTTATTTAATTTTGAGTAAAAGAAATATCAGAAGTATAAGTTTCCACAAAAACATGTTCGGGTTGATGGTTAGAGGTGGCAACCACTAAAGATAATATATATTTAAAAAAAACAAGTTCAGGTTTATTAAAAATCAAATTTATTTAAATATAAATGCATAATATACAATAAAGTACCTTTAAGTTTATAACAAAACCCGGAATGTTCATGAAGTCCAACATTTTTAATCCTATACTGTCTGTAAAAAAAAACGTTACGGGAATGATTTGAATAGTTTAGATAATAAAATTAATTTGTTAAAAAAGAAATTTGTCTATGGTGCATCAAGATAATATCCTTATGAAATATAAGAAATGAACCGTACACAATCCATTTCAACGTAACAAGTGACCTCTTTGGACCAGAGAACGCTATCATCTGTAGTCCAATAGTCCAAATAAGTTATTCTGTTAGTCTCTGAGTTATTAACATTGAGACTAAATTTGAATACCTCATTGCCAATCTTTTTAATTTTAATTCGCAGTACAGAAAGGATAACCTTGATCATAACCTACGTTCTGTATAATATACTGCTTATATTAGCCGTTTGATACTTGAAACAGTTTTTGCATCATGCAACACTGATACAAAGTATGTTAATTAGTATTACGGTTGTCATGATGTCAATATAAATAATTTGGAAAGATAACAAAAACTATTTTTTACATCTAAAAGGCGAAATCGAACACGACTAACGTACTATAAAACATCTGGTCAAAGTATTATAAAATTAGGTTATGATAAAATATTTTCATAAAATATAATATGTAGGTGTTCGGAAATAGCATGCAACGGAAGACCACAAGTGCATTGGCCGAAAATATGACGATGTGTGTAGGTAAGTTGGGTTAAATCGTCATATTTTTGGCATAGGAATCCTTTGTCTTGCGTTGTATACGATATTTCCGGACACTTGAATATCACACTAAACATAATTAGAAAATTAGAAAGAATTATAGCGAAAGTATAAGTAAACGGAACTCACATTTAAAATCATCTATACATTTGGTAAACGCACCCATAACTGTGCGATAATTTGACATTTCACATAATTAGAGACATTGTCACATTTATTCGTTATTCGTAATTAATAGCGGGAATTTGATTGGCGCGATGGTAGCGGCGCGTGACAGCGAGTTGGCGCGCGGTGAGTGCGGGGAACGCGGAGAGCGCGGCGAGCGCGCGGGGTATGGTCGCACGCGCAGCTCCTCCGCGCTACGGAATGAGCCGCGCGACGCGCGCCGCCGAAACAACGATGTCACCGATGTCTCTTGAAGCAAACACCTGTGTCCGCAATCATATAACTGATTAGTGACGTCTTAACTATGTACAGTTTACAATTTTTTAATAACAGACTTCGTAGCTTAGTGGTCTTGCATCTATAGAACTGTTACACTGTTTAGATTCAATTGCTAGCCAAGACAAAATGTGTGTAAAGTTTTTCAATAACAAATCGCTAAGTCAACAACAAGAATTTAAGCAAAAGCCTTTAAACGGGAGCAGTGGTGGCTCAGTGGGCCCCTTACGTAGTGTAGATCGCGTGTTCGAACCCAGGCAGGCAGGCGCTTTACTTTGTGAAATTTATTTCATCACCACTGCTCCAAAAACGATGAAGGAGAACATCGTGAGGAAACCGGCATGTCTTAGACCCACCAAATTCGAAAATCCACCAACACGTACTGGGCCAGCGTGGTGGATTACAGACCCTTCCCTCTCTCGAAGAGGAGGACTGTGTCTCTGCAGTGGGGAGACGTACTAAAAAAGCTGGTTTATTATTATTACTTTTTATTTAAAATTTAAAGCACCTAAAGAATTATAAACATTATTCGTTTCGTCTGGCATGTGGTGTCTGGCCACCCAATTCTCTTCATTCAAACACTATGCATATGTAGTAATAGCAACATTCACTTAATATCAGGAAAACGCCTAATTATTAAGATAGTATTAAAAATACATCTGTCAAAACTAGAGTTGTAAGGAATCGAAATCTGAATAGCCAATTATTACGATTCATAATGTTATATCTTAATTTCACTTTCTACGTGCATTTTTATTGTTTCGGTCACTTTCGTTTTGTTAAAATGTAACTGTATTATTATGAAAAGATATAAAAAGTAACAAACTACTTCTCAAGTTCCGTCAGCTGTTGTTTTGGCGTGGACGACGCCACGGGCCTGGACCGTCCGAGTTTGGCTCGCGTCGACTGCAGCATGTCTTGAGTGACCAGCGGCTGACTCTCTTTTGGAATCGGTTTACACTTCACTGGGTTATCCTATGCCGTATAATTATGATTATTATTATGAGATTATGCCGAAATTAAGGGATTTGGATTATAACATTGAAACCACCTTAGCTTTTTTTATTTAAAAATTTGTACAAAAGATGAAAAGCGAGCTTAATTCTATAGCTCGTAAATCCTACGATAACAAATATTAGATGAAAATGATTTGTACATTTTCATCTAATATTTTTTATCGTTTGGTTAATTTTTTTAATAAATATTTCACAAACGTTTTAAACATTTTAAATTACATTCCAACTACTACCACTTCTAAATATATGAGTAGTATTCCTACGAAGTCGAATCCCCTTTAGACGAAAAATACAGAGATTGGTATGTTTTGTAGTAGTTTTGGTGTAATATTAGTTTTTAAAGAAATTGCACTAATATATCTATTACTGTGGAGATAGAGGCGGATTATCCTTAAGGCAAAGTAGGCACGTTGCCTTGGGCGCGAGATTTCAAAATTCTTCACCGTCCCGAAGACCTTGTCACATAATTGTGACTGATCAGAGCATCGATAAGTTTTTCATTCCGTCTGAACGAACCTTAGGTAATAAATTTTACAAATGTGACTGATCACTGGCGCCGAGAACGCCTTTGCCTACAGGCGCCTTAACAGTTAATTCGCCTCTGTGTGGAAATAACACCAGTGATATTTAATAATCCAAACAACTTTTTCTCACATAACATTCTACTATCTACTACTATCCATATTATACGATTTCGCTTCACTTCATCTCACCATTTCCATAAAATTATATTTTCGATGAAAGTATAAAAAGTACAATGGCCGCCATGTTTGGTAAATGATGTTTTTTTTTTTACAAAAAATCTATCTTGATGTGGAACCAACTATAGTTAATAACCCTACCTTAGCTTTTCGCAGCTTGACTTTGGCAATGTCCTCGGGCGTGATGGTGAGCCTGGGCGCAGCGATCCTCGGCGGGGCGGAGCCGCAGCGCGGGATGGTGTTGGACCGCACTGGCAACTTTGTGACTGCCGGCGGTGGCGGCGGCGGCGGCGGCGGCGGGGGTGGCGGAGGAGGAGGGGGCGGAGGCCCTTTCACAGGTGCTTGTTGCCACACTTGCTGCTTGCTGTTGGCAATAGTAATAACACTGCGTTGGAATATATTCTCTCCTAAATATTAAGGTTCTGCGTAAATTAAGAATGTAGCCAAGGGACTTACATATATGCGTTTAACAAACCAACGAGTCAGTAATGTGGTAATTTAGAATGACCATCGCCGACGGTTAGCTTTAGCTCCCTCATCTGCGGAAAACTGTTCAGTAACCAGTCAATTACCGCGTTTAGTCATCGAGTATCGCTAAACTAATTATCCGATCATTCACTGTAACTGCATTAACGTCACTCGAAGTGCGAGATTAGTAAACTGTAATATTGGATAGATACTAACGGGCAAATAGTTAAGTAACAGTATAGTAACGGGCTAGCAGTAAAGTTGTATAGTATATATGTACCTTAGCTTAGTCTCCAATTCATCGATTTTGATAGTCATCTTCTTCACTCTCTCGTGCAACTCCTCGTTCTCTTGAGACAACCACGACTGTTTCGTACTTAGTTCTTCTACAAACTTTCTCAATTCTTTTATTTCTGTCACCATAAAACTACCACTACAGCCTCTGTTGCAAGGTCTTGGCTCTTGAAGCATGTCGGAGTACAGACCAGTTATTGACTGGTAGCCCTGGAAATATTGTTTTAACATTCTTATTAGTTGTCGAACTAAGAAACGTGGAGAAAGCTAAGAAACGTCCATCTCCGTACTGAAATTTATTAAATTTGATTTAGTTGGTCAGACAAACAGTGTGACATTCGAATTTAAAATATGCATATAATACCTATGTATCAATTTTAAAGCAATGGTTACGAAAACATAGGAAATATGTGAAAGAAACCTAATTTATTTTAATATATTTATGTCTTTAACTTGGCAACATTGGAATTAATTAAAAAATAAATAATTTTAAAACATTTTAAACATATAATAAAAATGTTACTGATCACTGTCTGTACATGAAAAATATTTGAGAAAAACTATTATTGGGGTACTTAAAATAGTATAAGAATTGTTGTCTGTTTGTGCGTTTCAGCGCGCTAATCTCAGAAACGGCTTAACCGATTTGGTTGCAGTTCACTAATGTATTGTGGTAAGTTTTATTTAACATTTAGTGTTTGTTTTATCTCAATCGGCTTATAAATAATTTGGAAAATGGAAACTTTTGTTAACTACATATGATCTTTAAAATGGTGATAGTTGAAAGTTTATATAAAGTTCAAAACAGGACAGTTTAGGACATTTTGCAACTTCCAAAGGAATTATCAAGGCATCAATGACATAAATCTGATAATCTTACCTTCCGTCCAATCCAAGTGCAAATGTCCAAAATACGCCATGACTTCGCGCGGTTGAGTCGACTTCCCTTGTCCCTGCGAGGCGTCTCGCCTGTGAAAACGAACCAATTCACGTCATTGAGCACCCCTGGCTCCACATCGCACTCTATTTTCACGTCCAACATAACACTGCCCTTTTTAGCACACATTTTACATTCTGATTTTATACACGAGCAAAAATGTTCTTGTTATAACTTGAATTGTACTTCGTATGTGGACGTTAGGTTTTGAAAGCGAATGATGTCATTCCTCTATATTTATCTGCACACGACTGTGTTATGAAATTCGTTAATCGAACTTATGAATTTTTAACCTTTTGATAACACTACGCATTATTTTTTTCTTTAGTTAGTTTTTTTTCAATTTAATATTGATGTAAGCAGACATGAACGCAGTGTATTTTTGTTTTGTGTATACAATTTTATGATAAAATACAGACACTTTATTACTTTTAATTGTATGTTATTACTAGCGTACCGCCCCGGCTTCGCACGGGAGATCAAGATAAACAAATCAGAAAAAAAAACGAGATAAAAACTACTACTAGGCTACCTTTTAAGTTGGACGAAATTACACATAGTGAGCAAATTTCATTATGATCGGTTTAGTAGTGGATGGATAATATACCTTTCTAACAGTGAAAGAATTTTAAAAATAGATTCAATCGATCCAGAGATTACCCCCGACAACTTCACAAAACTTTACTTTTTTGTAATATTAGCATTGCGTATATTATATTTTTATGTCGGATTCCGCTTTTTTTTAGTAATCGATACTTTTTATTATTTAAACAACAAGTTGAATAAAATTCGTGATTCGTCCATCATATTGAACTGTCGCAGGTTCGAATTCGTATGCAAAAAACGCTCACACCCGTAACCCAGAGGGATAGGCTGAGATCATGGATTTCCATTTGGCCCGATCCAGGCACACCTCTCCACTCTAGCCACTAATCTGATCGATATAAGTTCTCCTAGGGCGTCTCCTACCAACACTGCCACTCATTTTTGCAACATAAATGTGTATCGTTATTCAAAATAAAAATAAAAACGCAAATGTATAATATTTATAAAATATAACTACATTTATGCCCGGCGTCGCTCAGGTGAATACTGTGCCAATAGTGACGAGTTAGAATAGAGGTTAATAACTTGATATGTTAGGCTGGACATCATAGTTAATCTATAAAAATAATATCTTAATAAAAAAAAAATAACGTTTGAAAAACCGACTTCAAAAACTAAAAAGTACAAAATAACTTAATAAAGATTTAATTGAATACACCTCTTATACAAACGTTTAATATTCATAAAATAGTATTATTTGTATGTGCTACCTATTAAAAGGTTAAAGATATATGTCATCGCGGACTTTTATTTAGCTTATTTATATTATTACAAATATTTCATACATCATTTTAATGTAAGTCCTATAGTTTTGCCTACTTAAGCCAAGAAAGTAAAACTCAGCGGTGTCATTTTATGCATTATTAAGAATAATTCAAAAACTACTGGTCGGATCTTGAATAAAAAAAATGGGACCAAATGGCGAGCACTAGCTGTCGAACAAAAAAAGAATCATCGAAATCGGATCATAAATCACGGAGTAAACGATGTACATACATAAAAAAGCTATCGAATTGATAACCTTCTATTTGAAGTCGGTTAAAAAAAATGTCTGTCTAAGGAAAACTTGGTATGTCACATTTGACGTACAACTTTGCTTCGTTAGTACAGGTCACAATTTTACGTTATTTTATAATACTGCCAGTGTAATTGTAAGCGATGGTATGTGGTGGAAGAGTTTGTATATTTTAAATTTATGTCTAGTAGAGATGGTAGGCGTGTTAAAGGTTTTGAACGACGAATGAATGCGGGAAATAAAAATGGATAGGGCCGTAGGTACAGTAGTTGGGGGTCAGAATGTGTATATTTATGAAGGTTCGTTTGACAATACACATAGCTGCACTATTGTCCACTTGCATGGAAGTGAGAGCTGGGTTAGGCAGGAAAAATATATTAGTAGAGTTGATGCCGTTGAGATTCTTAAAAATTATGTTGTTGATTATATGATAGGATTAAAAATAGCGTTATAACGAAAAATGTGGCTTAAAAGTGAATGTCGTGACTAGAATTGAGAAATAATCTCCAGGGTTTGGGTAAGTTGAAAAGATGAATGAAGAGAGAGATAGACGAGACAAATTTATGTTGCAAAAGTGAGTGGCAGCGTTGGCTGAGGACGTCCCAGATGAACTTGTATCGATTTACTTATACATATTAGTAACTAGAGAAGGGTGATAATAGTAGTACCTACTCGTTACCTACGAGCATGTATGATGTGTGTCTAGATGTAAGGATGTAGAAGAAGCGAAAGAGCAAATGGAATTTCGTGATCTCTGCCTACCATTCTGGGTTACGGGCGTGAGCGCATATTTATTCATTTAATATAAATACAATTTTTAATTACTTACTATTATTTATATTCTTTCTTGCTCTGTGCAATGCGTCCTTAAGTAAATTTGTCTCCGATTTCAGTCTTCTTTTGCGTATCTTATACGAGCTGTTGCTGTTTACAGATTTAAATGATACTTCTGAATCTGTGGACAATCTGCTTGACGAGTCTGATGATTTAAATGACTTATTTTCCGTCAAATAATCTGTCATATAGCTTGTATCGTGTTTCGCACATTTTATTTTCTTCGAGGGCCGAAAATCCCCGTTGTCTTCGAATGATTTTTTTCTGTAACGTTTGCTTCCCAAATTCGAATCAGTTTTCTCATTACATATTGATTCTTCGAAACCTAGCGACAAGTCAACATCCATAACACTACAATTGATGTGTGATACTAAAGGATCAGTTTGAGTACAGATGTCAACTCTACTTTGGTCCATCACAATACTTTCAAAAGGAATAGAATAACTATTGCTCTCGTTGTCTTTATGATTTAAATTAGGCTCCCATGAGAGATTAAGTAAATCATCCCTCGAACATTTCCGTACTGCCTCAATTGCATCTTTCATAAATGTGCACTGATTTTCTTTGTCAATGTTTGTTTCTTTTTCGCCTTTCAATGTCATTTTCATATAATTTAACATTACACGCCAGGTTTAAATTAGGGATAAAGTATACGGTTACATTTTTGTTATATTTATGTCGTTTAACGTCTTTGTCAAATAATTATTTTTGTCGGGTAGTTTTATAAATGCTAAATTACCATAATGTTCGCGTTCGTTGTAGTTATCTTAACTTTTTTAACCTTAATTTTATTCAATTATTTTCGTTTACTTTAAATTCTGTGCTCGCAATATTACTAAATCGAGTAAATTAAATACGAAAAATTCAAAACTTTTATGCCACCAGTTACGCTAAAAATTTAATGGAAATTCTTTCAGACAGCACTATCGATTCAATGCGATTCGATTATTTCGATTATTTGAAGTGTTTAGGTGTCCTAAGTCACAACTGTCAAGTTACTGCGGCAAAATGTTTAGCTTTGAAATCAGATCAGCTGATCAATAACAATAGTTTACATGACTCCTCGTTTTCAGTTCAAATAATTTTCATTTGTAATGCGTTATGCATCAAAAAAGAAAGTTTTTTATTTAGTGTTTATTACTGCAGTGTTAATTTTATTACTTCATCCTGCTATGAACACTCGGCGTGCATATATTATTGAGAAACAAAATATTATTAATTCACTAAACGATGAAACGGCTGAAAACTACACTAGTACGGCAATAGTTGACTGTGATTACCATGATATAATATATGACGATACAACATTGCCCTCCACTGTAATAGACGGCGATTTAAACGAAGGATACAGAATAAAAGAAGGCGGAGAATATGCTCCTCCAGAATGTAAAGCGTTATTTAGCTCAGCGATCATCGTTCCATATCGGTATATAATAATAAAATTTTAATACCTATTAGCGAAATTCTTATTAAAAAATAATCTTAACATATTCAATAAATACAGGACCAGAGCAGAACAATTGCGAAGTTTTTTGGTGTATATGCATTCGTTTTTGCGTCGTCAACATGTCCACTATCGGATATATGTTGTTGAGCAGCTGGATTCACAACCATTCAACAGGGCTAAGTTGATAAATATTGGTGCTGTAGCTGCCATGAATGCTGGTTATCCATGTCTCATTCTCAATGATGTTGACCTGCTACCATTAAGACCTGCTAATATATATGCATGTACTAAATACCCTAGGCACATGTCTGGCAGCAATAATAAATTTAGGTGAAGAGTCACTAAGTATAAATCTTTTTAGCAAAATAATATAGTGAAACACCATAATTTAACTTTGTACATAAAAGTCATGGCATCTACATCAGCATTAATTTGCAATAGACAACAGCTTTAATTGCTTTGAATTTATATTTAAGCCATTGATAAAAGCTTCAATAAAATATAATTTTTCGATTTAATTTTTATCTTAATTTTAGATTTGTTTTTCCATATTTAAAAATCCTTGGAGGGGCAACCGCTATCAGAGCAAAACAATTTAAAAATATAAATGGAATGAGCAATAAGTATTTTGGTGTAACCGGTGAAAATGATGACTTGTTAGCTCGAATGGAATCGCTGAAATTGGAAATATGTAGATTTGAGCCTCAAGTTAGTGAATACCATGAGATGCCATATGAGCACCAGGGAAGTTGGTAGGTTTAATGTTTATTAATATTGTCTTCTAGAGAATTATTAAAGATGGACAATCTTCTTAACAATATGGGAGGGAGTACCAGCCAATGCTGAAAGTGTCAAATGACCAACCTTTGTGGCAATCCTTAGGATGGCCCATATCTAGCAGTGGATGTGTTTTGGCCGACCACGGTGAAGAGATAATTATTGCATCACACAGTTTATTACCTTAACATAAAAACATTATATAACATTTTTTTCTAATTAAACTGCATATACAAAGTAAAAATGCTGTACATTATTTATATTACATCATAAATGTAACAAATATTTGTTTTAGGTATGCTGCAAATCACAAATTTTTCTTTACGAAAAAAGGAATGGCTGAAGATGGACTTAGCTCTCTGAAATATACTGAAGTGGCAACTGTACTCCATCCATTATTTACTCATATCATGGTTGACTTGTAGCATATCTGTATATTATACAAATTATATTAGATAAAATATCATATGCTTGGATCTAGAGATCAAAGTACCTGCCATTATTGCCATTAAAAAACATAGGATGGATTAATTAAAAACACATAGTGTTTCTGTTATAATTCTATTTAGAGAGCAATTGTTTATAAATAAAAAAATATATCAACAACCTTAATATGTTCCTAAAGTACAATATAAGTTGGAAATGTTAACTATTAGTAAGCAAATAAGTCCTAATAACATATCATAAGAAATATCATTCATTTATTAAATTGATGAAAAACAAAGCTACCTTAGTTTATGAAATTGATGAAAAAAAAAGCTACTTGCTAGTTATAGTATTAAACCAACAAATCAAGGAAATAAATGTAAAACAGTATGTTACATCAAAAGAGTTGACAATAACGCACTTAATGTAATTTATAATTAATTAATGTTTTTGTGTCTTACAGATAGTGATTTAGATATGATATAGCTTTGTGATATCTCATGTGCAACATTTGGGATATATGTTAATTCAAGAATTATTGCAGCTCAAAGTATTTATCCAAGTTTTTTCTTTGGTGGCTCATGTTGAAATGATGAATAAAGAGAGAGTGACAAGACAAAGCTATGTTGCAAAAGTGCTTGTGTTGGAAAGGCATGTCACAGAAAATATAGATCAGATTGATAAAGAAATGGTGATATAAGAAATACCCATAACCAACAAGTATGTGTGCCAGGATCGCGCCAAATGGAAATCCGGTATTTTGTATGAGAGATAAAATTATTTAATTATAGGTTTAGCACTAGAGTACTAAATTTCTATGTAGCTAATTTTTTTTCTTTGAATGTTGGTAGAATTACACCTAGTATATAATCCGTCCTTATTGTTCTTGTCACTCTTTTTTGTTTTACCTGGCAATTAATTTTAAGTCAATTCATAATATAGAATATATAAATAGTTCCTTGTACAACACATAAATTATGTTGAAAGATGTGTTAAATTTACTTATGACTTGTTAAAATTTGCCTAGGAATTGATAAAATAAATAAATTTATGAATTTAAGATTGTTTTATTTTATTTAAAGAAAAAAATCAAATTTTAACTTAACTTGACAACGTTACTTTAATCATGTAACAAGAATGAGCTGTCAAACCCACTATTACATACAGCTTAGTTAACTTAAAATAACTGGTTGGGCAGTTTATTGTTATGTAAGATTGATGATCATCTCAGATATCTTTTATTGTTATAGTTTCAATATAACAATACCGGTATTAACACTAGACCGAAGTTCCAAATTGGTGGCAGATAATTCATACTTTTAACTAACTAATACATATTTTTAATATCATTTCCGTGTACTTGGACAGAAATATCAAGATTAAGTTCTTTTTCAAATGATCATTGCATAAGTTATTTGAGAAAAATACAAAATTTACTTTGGCTTACTATGGAATTCTGGTCACGCCATGTTGCTGCCTGTAGGTATTCTTAACCACTATGATGAGATGTCACCAAAATAATCTATTTTAGCTTCAGTAAGCAATGTAATTATCCTTATCATTTTAAATTGAAACAAATTAATCTTGATAATGGATATATTTGGTATGATCAGAAATTTACAGTGAATGGTCCCATTACACAGATATAAAAAACACATACAATGTACATCCAATATTATAATTTAACCTATTATGTACAATCAACATAGTTACATTTAATACCACTAGGTAGCAAGGTTACTTCGTTATGTTTTATATGTACATGTCATAAAAGTTTATATTGGATTTTTATCATTTTAAAAACAAATAATTGCAAAAATATAATCATTAACACAATACAGTATTTCAATTACAAATCTGCATTTTGTTTATCTTGAGATTGAAAAACTATCAATTGATAGCTATTACATGGTTATTTCTTATTGCTTCAAAGCATTCCATACTGTATGTTTGCCATTTGATCTTAAGAAATTAAAAAAATTATAAAAATATGTGTTGTAAAAATTTTTGAGTTATACAACTATAAATGTAGAATTGTAAAAGAATTTTGGGCCTATCAGTACTCATTATTCAGTTGTCATCCTTAACCTACATTTATCATTGGATAAATTATCGACAGTTAAGTTACTTGGCCCTAAAACTAAAAAGTGATGTAATTAATACAAATACTAAACATATCACACCTTTTCCAATAAAACTAAGGTCAATTTAGCACCCTTTACCAGTTTCCGAAAGTAGCAAAGCATTTTTATAGTAAAATCACTAACATAATAAAGTAAAATTATGTTTTTAGGACAACACAATCATTTAATGACCAGATACGTAGAACAAATAGTTTAGAAAAATGCAAAACTGAGACAACCATACACAACTGTATGGACAACATTGTCATGTAAAATTATAACAATATTAGAGATTAAAACACCTCTTTCTGTATAATTACCACTCTTTTTCATTCAACACAATTTATATAATATTTATGAAGTAACATATAGGATGTAGAATTAATTTTTGAAATCTTTTACTTGCATGAAATTTGTATATTACATAAAAAACCTTGCACAAAAGTTGCCTTACCATATATATTTATATTTAATTTTAATTAATATATTAATAAGAAGATTACCATATATATTTAATGTATTAATAATATAATGTATAATTATATATGGTTAAAAAGAGATCAAGTCAGTGTACAGATTTATGTTACAAAAGTAATCAATTAGTCAAAACTATAACAAGATCTGGATTAAAATCATGAATGTTGAGGGACATAATATAGCAAAATGCTTTTTATACATATTATAAGTTAGAAATAGTTTAAAAATTGATAACCAACTTAAGGGATGTTATATCTATGTATTGAATATAAACTAAAGGTAACTTATTCCTTAAATTATCTTTTATTGCAGACCTGAGCCTATACTTAGTGTTGGAATAAGAGAAAATAGTAATTTACGGTCGTAATACGAGCATACTCACCAAGCCCAGTACAAAAGAGAAAACTAATTTGAGGTTAGAACCGATATGCAGCCAGTCTGGCAGTTGTGATGGAGTTATATTCTCAGGATAAGTAGGCAGCAACAGTGCGGCTATACAACATATGCTAACTGCCACTGCAACCACATTTATAGGCTGTTGCTCTCTAGAAACAAGATTTAGTTATTTTTCAAATGACCATCAATTTCTAATGAATTTTAAGACGTAAAAGTACTAAAAAAATATAGAATATGCATTTGGGATTTTGCTTAAAATGATGTGGCATAAACTTGGTGCTGTGTATGGAATGTCTACTGATAATATTCCAAAAGTTATTATACAAAGTGCTTATCACAAAATTTACATAACTATTCAATGGCTGGCAAATCTTTAAGATTATTATATTTACTTATTATTAAAAAAAAAACAAAAGACCAAATCTCAAAACATTTAAAGTAACAACAACAACCGTGTGACTGCATATATTAAAATATTAAATCCCACATAACACAACATTTGCACAAATGTCACCTTGAAATAGGATCCTGTTTTAATAGTCCAATGCCTTTATACACCATATCTTTATTGAAATTAATAATTTATATATACCTGAGATGTGAGTGGTGATTACAATTACTTTTTCCTTGTTCTTCTGTAGATCTGATTACTTGAGTTTTGGTGGTTATTGGATGGAAATTGTCTCCGAAACTTTCTTGAGTAGTGTTAAGGGGTTCGCCTTCTATTAATTTTGTAGGGATGTCTCTTTTACCCAGCGCCTGATAAATGTACTATATTTAATTGTGCTTGCTAACTTTTTCAGCATAGTACATTACATGTTATGAGGTCCATAATGGTTGTAGAATATTTAATGGAACAAAATGATATTTGAATATTTTGAAAAGGCTTTTCTAATCTTTGCTATACTGTAAACATCTGATTCTATAAAAAAAGGCTTATAAAATGCAGTTATTAGTGTTGAGTTTCAAAACTACCACATGTCTGGATGCCATGACAACAGTAACTGTTTTAGTTCAACAGTAAATGTTTCACATCAACAATAAATAAAATATTATTCAGTTAATATTTAATATTTTATAAGCAGGTCACTACATTTTACTGCGGTATAAAAATACTCAATAAAGAACATGTTTATGAGTAACTATTAAACTTACCTGCTGTGTATTTCTATCATACATTGTTATCCTGAATTTCTCAGTTGTATTACAATGAGCTAGAGAAGGTTGAGTGTACCTAACAACTATGTCTATGCAACTTTGCGGCGCAATAACTCCTTCTGGATCTATCACGGTGAACTTGTTTGGCGAAGTACATAACACTGAAAATAACGAGATATTATTTACTTGAACCATATGGCTTAATAGAATAATAGTATGATTAAAATTTACCTTTGAAATTAACAGAGAAATCGTACGGATTGTATACAGTTAGTAATTGTTTGTGTGTATGCCTTGCATTTAAATAAAATTCTAATGATACAGGAAACACAAAAACTGGAAAGTTCTTCATTTTTTAATTTAACTAATGAAGACAATGTAAAAATACCACAACAATTTCAATTGTTTCGCATCTCGCAATTATTGACGTTTGACTGAACAGCTGTCAGGCTGTCACTGGTTTTTACGAATAGGGCCAATCGCGATTATAAAATATTAGTTATAACGAAAGCTATGCTAGTTATAACGAAATTTATTAAAATTCAAAAACTGGGAAATAAAAATAGAAAAAAAAGCAGTCAGTTTTTGCTTAGCTCACCTCACCATAGCTATTTAAAAGTAACAAAAACTTGCAAACGAACGACTCGACCTCGCCTGATATTGTCATAACAATAGCCATAATATATATACAACACATGAGCGATAATTGTCGGTAGGCTTTAATTAAATAAAGAATACGCATTTTTCTTAGAAATCATGCCATGCTGCTGAAAGTGATCCAACTAGCGAAGTGCTTTTAAAAAGAAGAATAATAACTTTAAGCTAAAAACAGACAAATATTTTTTAGGGTGCAAGCGCAAAACTGTCTTAACATTTATATACTATACAAGATGAGCCCCGCAGTTTCACCTGCCGTCTAATTTACTTTAACGATTTTTTTTAATATGATCATGTAGATCTAAGAATTAGATAAACTTAAAAATAAAATAAATATGGGTTCTCGTCCGTAACCCAGAAGGTTAGGCAGAGATCATGGATTTCCATTTGGTTCGTTCGCTCGTCGGTTATGGGTGCTCCTTATTATTAATAATAATATATATTTTTTTTATTTTTATTATTATTATAGTAAGCAACTAATCTGATCGATAATTTCTCCTAGGGCATACCCTACCAACACTGCCACTCAATCTCAATTATAGCCACAATACCAACTTTTAAGCCCCATTTTTCCCATATATTGCTATTTTTCATCCTATCATTGAATGTCACGTTTAACATACTTCTTAAGGATTGCACCTCAACGGCATTAACTCTACTAATATGCTTTTCCTGCAAAACACAGCTCTCACTTCCATACATTAAAATGGGGAGAGTACCTGATAAAAAGATTGACGTAAAGATGTCACTTCAAACTGACAAAACGCAACGCAAAATATTCGAAGCGACCAATCACGAGCGCGAAAGTTCTCACTGTCATGCGTAACCGTCGTCGATGTTCGATAGCAAGACGATTCATTCTATTCGACACTAGATGGCGCTGTCAAAATTTCATACAAATGACAGTTTACGATAACGCGATCGAGTTGGTAAACGAAGTGAGAGAAAACTCGCACTAGACTAATCTTGGTTTATAACAGGTCAAACAAGATATCTGTTAATCCTGTTACTGTTACGCAGTAATAACAGATATCAATATCTGTTATTAAATAACAGCCTGGTATTTTTTTTGTGGGTGGCTCTATGCCGCCCTTTTGTTCCCCTAACAGGTAGGACAGTGACCTGGGGTGCTTTAATAATTTTTCATATATGTTTTATTAAAACTTAAAACTATACAAATATTAAACCTAATATCACAATTTATCACTAATTTTTTAAAAATATACGATCCATTAATGACCCTGTCTGTTTTTGTGTTAAAATAGTTATTATACAATTAAAGTTTAAAAATAAAATTGAAATTATTTACAATTAAAAAGGCATTACAATACAAATTGTATAAAAGTTAAAACAATATAAATAATTTAATACATTTAAAAAAGGTAAAATAAAATAAAATTGTGAAATAGATCGTGTTAAACAAATAAATACAATAGAACACTAAATCAACTATACCTTAATTCTATTTATCACCGCGAGAGCCGCCTTTTAACAGAATTCTAAAAATATATCTCGTTTTTCCTTATTCATTATAATACTATTTACATTTCCGATGGTGATTCCGTCCTTTATTCTTATCTCTAGGTCGGCTTTCTGCGCACCAAATACGGGGCAGTCTGCTACTATGTGCAACACTGACTCCTGCTCCCCCGGATCGCAGATGCATGAGGGGCTCTCCTTACAGCGGAACCTGTTTAAATAAGAGGAGAACCCCTCATGCTCAGTAAATATCTGCGTTAATACCTGATCCGGCTATATCTTTCGTAGAGCGGGATACGCGTCGATGGCGTCCTCCTTCCTTTTTCCTTCCGTAAGAGGCCGTTTCTCCTTCCTTATACCTCTTGTTCCATTCGTCAAGCGAATCCAGACGGATCTGCCGCTTGACGAATGAAACAGGGCATCTTTCATAATTAGGTTTGGTCTTCATTCCGACAGCCTGGTATTTATCTTTACACGGTTCTGTTAGAAAATAAACATGTACAGCACAAAGCACAAATATGAGTACTAGTACATTATTAGCCTTAGGACTGTCAATTCATTGAATTTACAAGTATATTTCGTGTCAATTAATTTTAACACGAAGAAAAAACTATTTTACCATTATTTAGAATTTATATATTTTTAAATTTCATGCATATTATAATTATAAGCATGTAATACATATTTAACTTTCAACATTGTAAAATAATATATGATGTAATGTTAGTATTATTCTTGCAGTGTTTCCGAACTGAAAGTTAGGAATAGGTACAGATACGATAATACGTCTAGAAATAGTTGTCACTTTTTTTGGATGGTATCTCCTTGTAAGACTACAATTTGAATTAGTACTATAAAACCAATACTAGGTGCTTCTCGTTTTAGCAACATTCAATCGAATGGGTGTGAGCGAGACAGATTAAATACTAGGTCCTTCTCGTTTTAGCAATGTTCAATCAAGCGGGTCAGAGCGAGACATATTAAATACTAGGTGCTTCTCGTTTTAGCAAAATTCAACCACGCGGGGCAGAGCGAGAGAGATTAATACATACGCAGAACAGGTATAAAGAACAGATACCAGGAGGAACAGTTCTTGTTTTGTGAAGAGTGTGTGATTGAGTATTGTGATTTACGAATGATATTTTTTAACAGATATATGATATCACAGGAACAATTGTTATCTAGTATTTACGAATACCTGTGATTTGTACCTGTTACGATAAATACGCCTCACCCCTACACTAGACACACACTACATCTAGTACAGCATTGTGTCGCCAGAGGAGCCTTAATTCATACACATTCTGACTCATCACTACTGTACCTATATAGCCTCATTCAATTTATTTCCCGCATTCGCTCATCGTTCGAAATCTTTCACATGCCCACCATCTCTACTAAACATACACCCCAAATATACGAACTCTTTGCCGTTAACATTTATTTCAATTATTGTACTTTGTTCTCTTTCAAACACCATAACTTTCGTCTTATCTACATTCATCTTCATGCCTTTACCTTATAATGAATCATGCACTACTTTCAGCATAAGTCGTAAGTCCTCCGCCGATGAGGCAAAGACGACCTGGTCACAAGATACATTTTACAGCTAACTCACCCATTCTTAATCCACAATTTTCGTTTTTCAAAGCATTCACACAATCATCCATACAAAGATCGAACAGACACGGGGATGAAACACAGCCCAGTCTTACCTTTTTCGACACGAAACCAGTCTGAGTATGCCCCGTTTATCCTAACACAATTAGTGGAATCTCTATAAAGAGACTAATAATAATAATAATTAATGCTGTTCAATCCAAACTCAACCAAGGTTGACCACAGATCATCTGTTTTAACTTATCATAGGCCTTTTCTAAATCTGGCGCAGAAAACTCTTTGTTAGATAAACTTACATTAGATTAAAATTATTTCTCCACAGAAACTTTCATCCTCTACTTTAGACAGTCAGTAAGTTGCTTCCTTCTTTTATATATAGATGAAAACGGCAATATGTTAGAAAAATAAAACAATTGGAAACAAAAAAAATATTTTATATCCATTAAGATATTATACAAATGAGATTTAATAACTACATCTAGAGTTACCATAGTAGAATTTGTTTTACGGCAATATAAGGAAAAGTTAAAATGTGAGAACATTTCTTCATTCGTATTGTAGTAAGACGTGTAAAACGTAACGATTGAATACACTATTTCGTTTGTGTCATCTTTTAAAGATTATTTATAATAGCATTATCTCAAAGAATTATAACAAATTTTAACCTTTTTACTTTACTTTCTGTCAAGTTTATATAAAAAAAAACATAAATATACTAATTTCTTCAATATTTTACATGTGCTAAGTTAGGAAAATGTAATGCACTAAATCACTACGCTAATGACATCACAGTATCAAATATTTATTCAATTATCAATACACTACAATATTATACTAAAGATATTTATAAAATCGAAAACCTTAGGTAATTCTAAGTATAAAATAAATCTATGAATAACATGTAGTTAATTCTGCCGGACTAATATAGGGGTTAATGATACTTTACATAAAATAAATAAATATGCGCTCACGCCCGCAACCCAGAGGGGTATGCAGAGATCATGGATACCAATTTGGCGTTTATAAATATTTTTATATGTGTGTTATAAGTATACGATGTATGTAGATTGTTGTAAAGAAAAAAAACTTTCCGTAAATCATTCCGTGATCATCCTTACATTATTGCAAATACGTACTTACATATTGTTCAACAACTTTAATACTGAAAAAATATCCTATAAACATGTGTTACTTTACCTTTGGGTACACATTTTATATGAGAATTAGGAAAAATAAGCTTCGGTATAAAAAGATAAATTTCATATAAGATAAGGTTAAAACGTTGTTTCGGTAACATCTTTTGTAATCTCGCCTCTCAATGAAATAGTAAAAATGGAAATAAAGTATAGAATATTAAATTGAAAAAGTATTTCGATGTTTCACTTTCTTTAATACTATGGCAGAATATCAAGATGATGTGAGTGTTACTGGTATGGATATAGCATGGCGACAGCTGGGTCTTCAGTCTCGAAGGTGATGAGAACGCCTTTGAACTTTTCCAGCAGTTGCATTAACTGTGACCGAGTTACGTTCTCCATAAACATTATCTCTTCTAAATGTGTTTCTCCGCGGAAATAACCTGTCAGAAAATATTAGGTTAAATATATCTTTCAAACAGTAACCGACGTAGATAGGAACATTTATAATTTTTATTTCATTCCTACGACGAGTTAGGAAAAAACGAAATCATTTAGAAAAGTTAAGTAAAAGTACCATAACTTGATTTATCAACAAATCGTAAATCAATTTACATGAGCATCATATGTTGAATAATTATTTTTAAAATACATATTACATAGATTTATATACCTCCAGATACAGCGTTCATACAAAAGTAAAGCTCGATATTTGCCGCGAGTGTTTACCAGCGTATCGACGATACTCCAAAATGGGAATATATGGGGTGTTTTATGTTTTGTGAACATCTTTACCTTCCATAATTACAAACAGTATAAATGGCATACTCATTACTTGTCTAATACTAGTTAATTGTGAAATCCTTATTACTTATATCATATTAAATACGTTTGTAATGTACAGAGCAGAGTCAGATATCACGCTCACCCTTTTTATGCAGTGTCGCTAACAGAAGCAGATCGTCCGGGTTGCTCGCAGCGGGGAGCGCGGCGAGTGCGGCGCGCTCCGCAGCAGTGAACGCGTGCAGCGGGGACTCGCCCCCCGCGCACCCAGCGCGCACCGCACCCGCCACCGCAGCCGCTTCGCACTCGCCAACACCACCACATACTGTCGGCGGCTGGAAACTAGAAATGTAGAGAATTACAAGTTAAAAAATATAAAACCAATCAGGATTCTTAAATATATTATTCGTAGTAAAAGAACGCAAACAAACAAAACTAATGGTTTAAACAAATATTAGTAAATTATTTCGATAATCTACTAATATTTCATATACATTGCCCGAGGAGGGTCAGTCAGGCGGCCGGCCGCAATAAAAACTATAGTCAAAACCTATTACAGTATGCACTACGGTCGTACTATATGAACCCCACATAAAAAAGTGGGAAAAGGACAGGGACGTAAACAAGCAACTCAACGAGATATCGTTTAGAAGGAACAATTAAACCATTTCTTTTCCATAAAAGTTAGGAGAAGCGGTTGAAAATTAAAATATAATTAAATTTCTTTATTACTTTTCGTCACTAATAACTTGATTGTACAGCCATAAGATAAAGAGCTGTATAGTGGCATCAAACAACTAAATTTCTTGATATCTCAAATATGTTAAAAGTAAATAACACAAAAAAAAGAGGAAGAAAAAGAGTCAAAGTTCAGTAACTTCACATAGTAAAATCAAAGTAAATATGGTTATCAACATACCTCATTTCACTTTGTAGTTTCAAATTAAGGGAAACTGCATTCTTTTTATCTGTGCCATTGATTAAACTATTAGAATTCTTCTGCCTCGGTGATACATCACAATCCATATTTTCATCACAATCGACATCTTTAGTCGATGCCTCGTTGTCCTTCAACGATGCGTCTGATAATCGAGACGTCATCGTATTCACTGCTTTTTCTACTTTATGGTCATCAACCTCCATAGATCCATTAATACGCGATTTATTATCACCATTAACATTATTTCCACCATTAATATTATTCGATATACCACTATCGACAGAATTGGCTTGCTTTTTTTGATCCGTATGAACAAAACCATTTACGCCGTTCGGTTTCGGAACGTAACCATCAACGACATCCATTCCATCATCGAACGAATGATTCGCGGAATCATTTCCATGGAACTTTTCGTGCTTCGTATGATCGGATTCGATTACAATTGGTTTTGTGTGCGAGAAATCGGTCTGGTTGAGATTGTTTTCGGTAGGATAGTCCTCATCAGAGTCGGGGAATGTGTTAGCGCTCTCCCTTGGCTCTACTGGTTCTGGCACGTTCAGTTGCATTTGATTCAGTGAAGAGAATGAAATGTTGCACGATTGATTATAAATATCATGCTTCTCGCAGTAATACTCTTGATCCTCTGAAAATAAACATTATATGTTCATTAACATAAAATAAAAAATTCTTTATTGCCATTAAAAACGTATTTACATAAGAAAAAATATAAGAAGGAGAAAGGCATTAAGGCGAGGCACCAGATTCTTTAAAACATAACAGACCGTATTTGAAATGTATTTTTCTGATAAAATAGAGAAATTAGATGGTTTTATGAATGAAATTTGTGATGTGAATACAAATATTATACACATTTACAACCAACTTTTCCTTCATCCACAAGCCTTTGGAGGTACATCTTTGGACTCAACCAGTACATATGTAGTTGTTCTCATAATTATTCTGTTCTCTCAGCCATCTCAACCCCAGGTAAGCAATATATACCTCATCAAAACCAGTTACATGTCAGTCACAAAAGCTAATAGCGTCACTGTGCACTAAATAGTATATTCTGTTAGTCGCCAAGACTAAAATAAAAGAACCAAGTCTATAAGAAACTTACCAGGATCCCGACTCCAGTTCGGCGAGTTAAAGTGCACATAAGTGTGCAGCTGCAGCAAGAGTTTGCGGCGCAGCAGCCAGGCCACAACGCGTGCAAGCCTCGCACCCCCTCCACAGCCTCCCCCAGCGCCCCCCACTCCCCGAGCTTTGAACCATAGCGGCGCGGGGAGGGAGAACTCACTTAGCATCTGAAACATAATATTATTAATTGTTAAACACGAACGTTAGGTTAATGCAAAACCCGTGCACTCCACGTCATCATTATATCACATTGTCACTAACACCAAGTAGGTTTGTTGTCAAGCACTACTTTATTCATAACTTAAAAAAATCTCTGCGTCTTTCTATCTCATTTCCTTCTTACCTATCTTATATTATTAAGTTTAATCTACAACTCTTCTAGGTGTTCTGGATGTGTGAGTAGCGAAATGTCCATTTTTTTACAGATGAAGGTGGCAAACGAGTTCACCCCATATCAAGTGGCCGCTACGCACAGGTTCTGCAACAAGTTGTAGATGCGTTGCCTACCTTTAATGGACAGAGGCGGGGATACACAAGAAACAGACAAAAGAATATTTCCTTGTACTTTGTCATTCCCTTCCCCTTTCCATCCTTTTTTCAAAGGATGGGAGAGGGGGGAAGAATTGTTACAACCACCAAATTTGAACATATGTGACATCCACCAACCCGCACTGGCCAGCGCGGAGGATTACGGCCCCTTTCCTCTCTCGGAGAGGATGCCTTTGTCCCTGCAAGTGTGGAAACATCTTAAAAAAGGCTGATTTATTATTAATTATTTAATAATAAATCAGCCTTTTTAACTATCTTTGATCCCGGCCATAATAAACTATAACTTTCTATCTAAAACTAAATAAACGGACAAGAATCATACTTGCACTAAGCATAGACCCGGGAACTCTTTGGCGAACTCGTCGAGCAGCGGCGAGTGTATGTTGACGTTGCCGCAAGGAGCGACAACGTAAACGTTCCCCTCACACAGCGGGTAGATGACCGTCGCCTTCGCCCAGTACACAAGGTGCCCGGTTAGTTGTGACACCTGAAAATGGAAAGTAGTATTAAAAACAATAGTATCTAGCGCTTGACCACAATCCTTTTTGATGTTAAGTCGAAAGATGTACGCACTAGTTTAGCAACAGTCTGTTTACTATTCTAGTTAAGGTACCCACGTCATAATCGGACGGAAACTCTGACACTGGCAAGCCAATCTACTATGAAAGGATGGATGGAGACGTGCAACATGTCTAAACGTCCAATGGTAGAATAGATGCAACCTGCAAGATACCGAAACACTAGCCATTTTGTGTCTGTGGATCATATTTTTCCTAATACATTTTCACCCCTTTCCTACAAATTGTCGCAAACATAACTCTTCTAATATTAGGTGAGTTGCTTACGAATTTACTTCATTCTAACATAAAAAATAGCAAGACTTATGTATACTATTTGTGAGTCAGGTAAGTCATAAAATTTGCAGGTGTGCATTGCTGTCTGTGTTACTTGACTTTAGTTCCCAATAACGATTTTTTTATTAATTACATAGATACAAGCTCACCTGGGTGAAAGATAAGTCTGCTTCGATGGCGAGGGTCTGAAGACTCTTCAGAGGGCTGTAAAGTTTGATCAATCTCAACAAGGCTGGGCTTCCGTCCAAAGGAATCGATGCCAGTAGTTCATTTGGATCTACCTGCATTTTTATTTCAATAGTTATTGATTCATATATGTGGCCGATAAAACGAGATAAATATAGTTTTTTGTGCCTACGAACCAAAACGAAATGTGTGTATGTGGGTGTTACCACAGATCTTGGGTTTAGCGCCTATACTTACGTTTCGTAGTATGTATTTTTAATATTGTTAACTGAGATCATGAAGACTGAAGAAGGAATGTTTGTACATCAATAGTGTCAGTATTGGTGTACAAACATTCCTGAAACCTAGGTTAGCTGATAAAAAGGGTACTGCTGATACTTTGACAAGTAACATAGTAGTTTTTTTTAGGTGTAAATATAGTGTTCTACAAGTATATATATAGTTATGATGACGTATTTCTCTGCATTGTGATAAGTTCATACTTATCAAATCATTTTGATGTTATAAGTATCTCAAAGCAAACTTTCTCTTGTAATTTAATATTATTAAATAATACATACCATGAGTAGTATACCATGGTAAGGTCGGAGTTTCTGCAGGCATTTGTCTATACATTCTGGTTCAATGATCAATCCTCTATTATGAATCTGATGAGCCTTGTGAGGTAAACAAAATGATAACAGCACCCAATTGTTTATACGAACTTGTACAATGCCTGCAAATAGGAATAATAAAATCTATACATATAATAAAATCTGTACGTCTGTAAAATCCGCTGTCTGTACATGGAAAATATTTGAGAAAAACTATTATTAGGGGCCTTCATAGACGCAATAAAACCCAAAACAATGATTATTAAAACTTTTGTCTGTTTGTCTGTGCGTTTGTTACCGCTAATCTCAGAAACTGCTTAACCGATTTGGGTGCGGTTTTCACTAATGTATTGTGGTAAGCTTCACTTAACATTTAGTGTTTGTTTTATCTCAATCGGTTTATAAATAAAAAAGTTATATCCATTTAACTGTGCTACGGCCATACTGTATCGACCCCACATACGCGGGAAAAGGGCAGGGAGACGATGATGTGGTTACAGTAGTATTAAGTAGGTAATATTATTTCGTTTTAGTAAAATTGCATGGCAGATGAAAATTGCGGGGCATAGCTAGTATAATATATATTTAGTGTTAATATCGACATCTTTTTATGTATTCCATTTATGCAGAAAACAAACTGTTCGCTAGGGATATGAAAAATACAAATACATAAAAGATTCATTTACAATATTGATTGCCATGGTAATGTTATGTTTTAACAATATCAACTTTTTGATAACCTATAATTCGAAGTTATATGCGGAATCCAATTATAAAAAAAGTCAGCGTCCTCGCTGATAAGAAACCAACGCGTTCGAAACCGAAGGCAACAGCTATTATTCTTATAAAATTTATTAATGTCATTATGATGTAAATCATTTCTTACACATCATTATAGTATTAATGTTATATAAATGTTAATACCAATACTTTTATTTTAAAAAATTAGAATGCAGCAAAAGAACAAGAACATATCAAAAGTGGCAGAGCGAGCAACATCTGGTGCACAAATAGGCCGGCTCAACCAATGAAATACCACAACCTCATAGAAGACAGGCGTAAGGTAAAAGTATTTCTGTGTGTCGGTTGACGATTGAGATGCTGGAGCCCAATTTCAGTGCTCTTTTCTTGTCTCTCCCATCCTCGGTCCATCGGTCCAAGGTCGACAACGCATCTGCGACTTATTTGCTCATTATGGATGCCTCTGGGTAAAAGTCTCTCAATATCAGATGACCCGCTTGCTCATTTGCCACCTTGTGTCATAGTAGTCCATCTATTACTAACTAAGAAAGGGACAGTGGAAAAAGAAATGAGGGATAGCACAGAAATTGTAGCAACATGGGTGAATTTCAAACTGTAAAAATTTAATTATAATTATAATTTACCTGTGGAACTAAGACCTTCAAACACAGCTTTCATGGACCTAGCCAGCGAGCTCCTTTGCAATATCAAATGAAATGCTGATTTCGGAGATCCATCAGCACAATTTTCATTACTGTATGTTGCTGAACTGACAGAGTGACGTAAATTTTCCTCTTCTTCATCATTCTCTCTAGAATTCACTTCACTTTCCAGTGCTGAAACTTCATCATGTGTCGCCAACTGAAAGGATAGAATCAAATGTATTAATTAATTAACATTTATTACATTATTTGGTTGTAGGATTAAGTCCCAAGCAGTTTAGTTTAGTGTTTAAGTTTCTTACAGAAATAACTTACTAAAGTTCCTGCCTGTAAAAATGTTTTTATAATTTCATCTATTACCACAATAGATAGAAATTATATTTAAAAAATGTGGAGGTTACATTTATAATAAAATTGTAGAGATTTTAGAACAATGCTTAGCATAATTTATATGATGTGACCAATAAATTACAATAAATTTTACAGAAACTACTACTAAAGAAATTTCGTTTAATCAAATTTCTTCTCATATTGATATCTATAAATCTTTGTAAAATAAAAAATAAAAATCTTACCATTATTTTCATTTCTTTAGTTAAATAGGAACATCTCTTTTCTTCATGTCTCAAAGCCTTCCCCAGCCTTTTACTTAGGTCATAATAGCATTTCACTAAAAATAAAAGGTTTTTTTTACAATAATTCATTTCAAGTTAAAAAAAGAGCTTTAAATTTACATATTATTATTATAGGTATATTATTATAGTTGAGAAAAACAGAGAGTTTCAAAGACTTGTAATGTGATAAAACATATTTTTGTGCGCTTACATTGCAAATGGTGGCTAAACCTTACGAGATAGATCAATATAATGTACTACGAATTTGTATATCTTAAAAGGAAATACAAAAAAGTCAGCAATAGCATAAATCTATCTTTCAAAATAGCTTACTATACCCAATCTTCATCATCTTCAACTTCTTAAAAATTATCATGTACAATAGGGTAATTAGAAACCTATTTAGATGGATACAGTATTAACTTTTTATAACAAACGGCTTTACTCACGTTCGCGTTTTCACAAGTTTCGGAGGTCCTTCTTCAGGGTGAGTGGAATCGATTCGCGGTCGCTCTCCGAGCACGAGTGAAAAAGCCGTTTGTTATAAAAAGTTAATTAATAATGTCTCATGAGAGTTTTAAGAATTTTTTAGGATACAGTATTAATCCTTATCAACTTAAATATGTTAGTTACACTAAGCATGTCATGCAAATTATGATAATCCTTTACACCATATGATATAAATGAATATCTTGGGAGTTATGGCAAAATAGAAACTTACGATCGCGAAAATAAACAAGGCGAAACAAAGTTAAAGCCCGCATCCTAGTGACTACAGACTATTTGCCGCCAGACAGTATGTATGCAATAACATAATAGTATATGCAGCCCCATAGGGCTGATGTATGATTTATTTGGCTAGCATGCTATGGGATACACTTATGTCTCATCTTATGCCGGTTACTGTGAGTTCACACTGCAGAAAACATTCACTTAAACATATATTGCCATTTTAGTTTTTTTTTTCAGAAAATGAGTAAATGAGACAGATAACATGTTTTTGGAATGTTTTTCATGACCTGTAATTATTTAATTACCAATAAATGTGTATTTCTGTTTTTGGCAGTGAGAACCCAGTGTTAGTATATATTTAATATCAATCACAAAAGTATTCTCTCTTCAGCCAATAGTTGTCCGCTGCTGGATGTAATGATCACTCCCCCATTGATCACCACAAAGCTTTTAAATGTGTATATAGGCATAGATCTTGGTTAATGATTGCCACTGGTTCTAAACAATTTTGCATTGTGGCTCTGAGCCCTATCATTTCAATAGCATGTCGATTTTTATATCACCTTGTGTAGGCTATCTTTACTTTAATATTATTTCAATAAATATTTATAAAATGTTATTATTTATAATAATTACTAATTCAACTGGACTAACCTATAGAGTGACTTGCAGATGCTTGCAAAGCAAAAACAATATTTATAAGAATCATAGCAGCGGTGTCATCTTTGTTGGTTCTGTAAGGCAGAAGAGTTGGATGGCCAACAAATCTTACATCATTCACTTTTAGTTCAAACTTCCTGTTACATAATTCAGCTTTTACAGCAAATAATGTTGACAGCATCTCATCTGTAAATCCACTGAGTTGACCTAAATTATAAGAAAAATATTTCCTTTAACTTTAAATGATTTATCTTAGATAGTATATATAACAAATCTTAACAAATTATGTCAATAAAAAATCAATCATTCTTGCTAAGTATAATGGCCATGTATACCCTGGCATTCACATTATGTTTTTACTTGCAGCCATTCAAATGTTTAGCGGCTCATGCTTTAATTAATTCACTAACACTTTAATCTGGACCTGGATCTGGACTTCGTACATTAGACAAACTCAATGCCAACTCGGCTCACAGTAAAGCATAGAAATGTGGACTTTAGATTGTGTTTCTTACCATGGAATTTTCAATATATAATTTAATCATGTGATTTTACCACCACTTATGTTCTATTGTAAGGACTGCAATATAAAGCTTGTATTACTATGATTTACTATGAGTCCTCAGCATCAAGTTTGTCTATTGTAGGAAGATCCTAAATGTTTCAAACAATTATCTGTGATACAGAACTAATGCATTGTAGTCAAATTTGGGCTTGGTGCAAGCGTATATACAAGGTTATTTTGTTGTAATTTCAACAATGTAATTTATCAATGGTTGGGACCATATTTGTAACTTATGATAGTTGCAAATGTGGATGGGTAGTAGCAGGCGCTTAAATTTGGTAAACTGCTTACTAAGTGCCCTCTTCAAAGGAAATATTAAATTCTTGTATTGTGTGTATCTTAATTTGTTGCATATATAGAATAAAATTTAGATAGTCTTCTGTGTTAAATAAAGATTGTGAAAATCAATCCCCATATTACGCACTAAACATTGAGACATGTTTCCCTGACTAGTTTCTAGGCTGTTTTAATAATTTGCCCATGTTTTTATTGTTATTATACATAGTAATCATGTAAACTTTTTGAAATTTAGAGTTTTAGCATCTAAAACTACATCTTTACTTAAATAGAATAAATGAGTTGTGAGAGTAGCTAAGCACTAGGTATGGATAAATAGAAAAAATGTTGGACCTTTAATATTACGCATTAGATCAATCCTTTATAAAGATTAATATATCTTTTTCTTTCTAATGTTTTAGCTAACCATTTTAAATAGATAAATCAATATACAAACCTTTGTAGACATTGGATGTTTGTGTTTGTGGATTTTGCAACAGGTCTTCATTATTGTTAATTGCGTATGGATTGTGACGGCCACATTTCTTCTGAGTGTTCTCATCTTTATTATCCAATGTATAAGGGTATCTAAACAAAAGCCTATCACCTTTGCTGTCCGACTTCACGAAAAATATGTTCAAAGGATTAACTTCCATGATCACAATTGTAAGTCAAAGCGTAATAAACACAGCAAAAATCAATGAAATGGAAGATATACTTTGCGACATTAACGATGAGTGTTTTTCACTTTCGATGTAAATTTTATACATTTTAAACAAGGTTTGAATAATGTTTGTTTTCGATTTCACGTTGAGTGATGAGTAATCGAATATCCAATTTTAATTCTTGGAAATTGAATGGGAAACTGAAGGTATTGGAGTAAAAGGATTCCTTGACGCACGAGAAAAAAAACAAATGTCAAATTTGACATATAAGTATTTGTAGTATAAATATAGAATTATCTTGACAATAACAATAACATTGTAAGGGTCGGACAAGGATCGGGTCGGACTTCGAGCGGAGCATTGGGTTAGGTTAGGGCCGGGTTGGGTCAAAGAGGATACGAAGCGATTGAGCGGTTAAAGGGTGGGATGGATGAAAGCAGGGTGTATGTGGCAGAAATCTGAAAGTTGAGATACAATGTTATGAAGGGATAAGGTACCAAAACTAGAATATTAATATATATAAGGAGAGATTTAGGATAAATGTTGGTAGCGTAGACCTAAGAAAAGATGAATAGACTGCGTGAAAGATGAGTAAAAAAGGAGAGATTACTGAGATGATGGTTGATAGAAAATCATGGATGTAGAAAACGGTTGTGCTTTATTGTATACAATTTAGAAAAAAATTAAAAAATCTCCTCTAGAAGCTAGCAAAAAAGTTTTACTGTTTAAAGTTTTTACCATCCTCTATGCATCCTAAAATGCTATGATTTCGCTTGTTAGACAAATATTGAGAAATAGTATTTAGTCAAACCTCTATTTTGCTGGTAACTTGACTGAATTAGTATTTTTATTTAACCATATAAACAAGAATTCATGTTCCAGAAAAACTAGGAATGTATTTACTCTACATTTCTTTCTCAACACCAAGTCATTTTATATCCTCTTTGCACCAAGTCAACAAATTATAATCAATAATCTTTTGAGTAACGTCGAATATTGATTTAGAAAATTGGCAACACTACGATTGATTTGTCAAATTAAAAAACATTTACCGCAGAGTTTTACTTATACGAAAAATATTTTATAGAAAATGGCAAGTAAAATTGAAAATACATGTAAAGTGAATCCTGAAAAAGTTCCTCTTGAAACCGATCAAGGTATTTTAGAAAGCGAAGAACGAAAATGGGGATTGCCGTTAAAAGAAGTTTACAAACATGGACTCTCATTCTATAAAGGTACATTTTATCTTTATTCACATTTTGCAGGGACTAATTTCGTGTTTTACGTTGAAAAGTTGTCCGATTTTGATAATACTTTCTTGCTAATTGAACCGTAGATGAACCGAAAATAAGCTGGTTTATTATTTATATATTATTAAAAAAATTACCAAGACCTCATTATTTCAAGAATGGCAATTGGGGCCTGTTTTCAGTTATGAGGAAAATTTGTAAAATGTACCTACTCAATATGTTTAGTATACAGAGTCCTTGGCCAGGGGGAAATGAGGAGGATATTAGGAGTTTGTTTCTTTGTTATGCTTTAACTTCTTAAGAACTCAACTGATCATTATGAAATTTAACATAAACATTGTCAAGGGTGCCTTTTATCCCGAAAATAAACTGTTCCCCATGTAAACTTAAAACTCTTAATGAAGAAGAAAATAAATGATCAAGGAGGCCCACTAATGTTACGTGACTTCTGCTAAGCATAAAAATCTAATATATTTTTTTTAAAAACTTTAAAGTTAAGTTTAACCTCAAGTTGAATTTAGATATATTTTGTGTAGTTGTGGTACCGCCACTTTTGAATAGGCTAGTTTATGCAAGTGCTGCAATTGTATGTCTCGGTTACTTTTAAGCTAGCTATTATTTTGAGAGCTTATAAAAACATCACAGCTTACAAACATCAAGGTTTTTTATCAAGAAATATTTGACCTCATTGATGTTTTACCCATATTGTCATAATCAGATTAGATTAACTTTTAAATGTGGTATTACACAGTTTTGTACTTAATTTACTGCTGTTATTGTTTGATAAGATATTGAGTTTAACTTGTAAAAATGAAACATTATAAATGTAACCTTGTTGGTTTGAAGTGTTAAAAATTTTTTTGTTTTCTTATTGAACTTTTGTATAGACATCTTGCATATAAAATTCTTCTTTCAATTTTTTCTTATAGTTAGTGTACCCTAGGCATCCTTCAATACCATCCATTTAGTTCTATCCAAAGCATTCATGCCTACAATTTTCTTTGTCATCATACCAGTGTTGTCTTGTTAATGGAATAAGGGGGCAAATGGGCTGCAAGTTGCCTAATATTAAGTGATCTCTGATGCCCATGAAAAACTGTAACACCAGAGGAAGTGCAGCAAAGTCTTCCTTTTTTCTCTTTTGATTCCTTGGTAGTATAACTATAAGTATCCTTGACTGTCACTTGCCAGAAAGATATTGGTATTAGAGATTAGCTTTACTGTGCTAGATTTTTTCATTATAGTTTTAAGCAAATTATTAAATAATTAATTTTGCACTTTAACTATGATATAAAAATTAAAGAGTAAAAACATTAGCAAGGCATGAGCATGTTATGAGGAAGCAAGGCATGTGATGATGCTTCCACAAGGCGTAAAGTAGTTATCAGTTATGAAGATAAAAGTTATGGGTACTCAGAATTTAATGTTAGCTTAAATCAATTTTTACCATTTTTGCTAGTTTTGGTCACAATATCATTTTTCATATTTAACTGTTTAATGTGTTTTTATTATTGCAGATAAAGAAGGTAAAGCCATGCATTTGAGTTATGAAGACAAGTTGAAACTGGTTGCATACACACAACAAACAGCGCATGGTCCATTGAGTGTTAACACAGCTCCACCTCTCGGAGTACTAGATGTGATTGGACGAGATCGTCGGGCTGCGTGGCAGGCACTCGGACAAATGTCACAGTTTCAGGCCATGGCTGGATTTGTGCACAGCTTAGATCGGTTTGTACATACTTGATCATATTTTCAATTTGTTTAGTTTTTATATCTTTTGTTATGACAGTAATTGAAAACTGGAAGTGATTTTGTTGTATTATTGATCTAAAAATGTTAATTATTGGTACAACTTGGCTAAACCTCTGACTTGACAGTCAGACTGTAATACACTTACCAATTCAACAGTGACATAATAAATTTTGTAAAATTCTTGAAATTTTTTTTTCAGGTTGTGCCCTTTATTTAAACCATATTTAGAGGCTATACAAAAAGACTTAGAAGACAAAAAGCAACAAGAGTAAGTGAAAAATTAGTTTCAATTTAACAAATGTAAATGTTTTAGGATTATTTGTTTTGGGCATGAGTTGATTTTACTCTCTAATGGTAAAACCCCTTACTACCTAAAGAAAAATTACCTAACAGTATAAAAAACTTTGTCATTTGTAACCATACTAATATAATAATGAGAGAAGATTTAATTATATGTTTGTTCTGGATAAACTAAAAAACTACTGATTTTAAAATTCTTTCACCCATAGGAAGCTCTTCTACCTGTGAGTGACCTTGTATACATTTATTTTCTTTACTTCTCTATCTAAATGAGGGAAGCTGGGGCGAGATGCTAGTGGAATATAAAATGCAACTTGTTATTGCTAGTTCTAGTGTATATTGTTATTTCATTGTATCCTAGAGGTGTGCGATAAAAAGGTCCTGGGACAATTATTTTATTTATTGAATCTTAATAATATTTATTTTTATACAGTCAGAAGAAACAAGAAGAAGAGAAGGCTCACATAGAACTTCAAAATAGAATTGAACTCGAAAAACAAAAACAACAGAGCACAAAACTTACAGAGGAACAGCAAGTGTAAGGAATATTATTATTATTCTCAATCCATAATGGACGGATAAGAAATTGAACTTTGCACACTAATAATAGTAATATTACAAAAGAATATATTTTATCTATTTATCATACATGTTATAAAATTCATTCTAATTTGTTATTTGATTGTATTGATTGCCAATAAAATGAGTTTTTTATTTCTTAAAAATACACAATATTAACAAACCCAGTGAAAAGTAGAGGAATGCACACATTTGATATATTTGGCGTGTATAATAATTATTTAATTTAAATGTTTATCTGTTTTAATAGACAGAGAATAAAGGATGCATTAAATGCGCAGACATACGACCAGTTCCTTCAGTACGCCCAGCAACAGTTCCCCGGGAACTTTGACCAGCAAGCCGTGCTGATACGGCAATTGCAAGACCAACATTACCAACAGTATATACAACAGCTGGCTGTTGATAAGAGATTAGCTAATTCCAATTTGAAGAATAAAGAAGATAGTGATAAAGAAAATGAAAACTGTATTGTAGAAGTTAATGATTCTAATCTGAATCAGTTGGATGCAGGGGAGGATATTGACAACAAGTGAGTGTGATAGATATATGAAATAAAAGCCTACTATCCTTACTACCCAACATTACGCAACTGAATGTTGGTTATATTTTTAAATAAAATGATACATATGTAAAAAAATTACATACCTTACTAGGTAGTTACAAACATTAGCAGTTTCAATAGTTTGTAAAATTCACAAATCGCTTTTGTGGCCCCAAAAATGTGAAAAAGAGCTTACATGTGCCCCTTATTAAGCTGTCATTGATTGATTATTCGTTATGTATTCAAATGACTCCATATCCTCTTTTTATTTCAGATCAATGCAAACATTGGAGAAAACGCAGATATCAGATTACAATGAGGAGTCAAAACTTGAAGAAGAATCAGATGATGGTTAGTATCCAACATTTTAACCTTAACTATTTCTGTGTATATTATTATGCATGCTGTGGTCAAAATCTTTATGATTTACATTCTATGCCTGAATTTTTAAGATCCCTAGTTTGATTCCCTAATAGTCAAGCCATTAGTTATAGTTAAACAAGTGATATCTATGCCCCAGTGGAGAGTGGAAAATGTTTGTCAAATTGGTACTGAAATTTTTTGTTGTTGAAATTCTCTTCCAGATGGATTCCCAGCCGTGGAGGAGGCACGTATGTGGACACGTGGAGAGATAACCCAGTTCAAAGAATCGGCCCGAGCGGGCGGAGGCAGGCTTACGGTGGGCCAGGGGGAGACTGTCACCATCAGGGTGCCGACACACCGCCGCGCCCGCTGTCTCTGCTGGGAGTTTGCGACTGATAACTATGATATAGGTAGGACTGTATGCCATTAAGAGATTTTTTTCTTGATTTTATAAATAACTGCTTGACTGTTTGGTTGAAGTGATTGATTTGGAGTTGTCTGATAATAAGGAAAAGAGTCATTAACTTTACATGAAGTTTTAAGTGAATAGCACAATAGCTTTTGTTGTTACGTAAAAGAATTGAACTTTAAAATTTCAGTTTAATCCAGTGAATCTGAAACTTGCACGTGTTTCATAGCAAAAATTTTTCCCGCATCAACGTGCTGCCATCTTGTCCCCTTCTTTTCTATTAAAGACTAGTTAGCTTATTACGTACATTGTTTGTTCTTCCCATTTCATGCAGGCTTTTACAAGATATACTTTTGTTTTACATCTATAAGGAAATGCTTAGTTATCCCTAAAACAGATGTAAAATACTTTTCCAGGTTTCGGGCTGTACTTCGAGTGGAGTAAGTCTCCGACTAGTGAAGTGACGGTTCACGTGTCGGAGAGCGACGACGAAGAAGAGGTCGATGATGATGGATACGGTGACGAGGGTATGTTTTTAAAAAACACACACAGTCATAAGGATTGCCGACAGAAGTGAAAACTTAAAACCGGTGGGAAGGCGTGACAATAGTTCCAGAATAAATAATTAAGAAACAAATTAAATTATTAATACCTTTGATCTTAACAATAAAATTCAAGAAAAATAAGTGAAATAAAGTTCGTTTAAACTATTCCAAATTCAAATAAGCATGTTGATCACCTATAAGATTTTCCCCTAACAAATATTGTCTAAAGGGATCTATATATAATGTCTAATGATAAAGAGTACCCGTAACCAATGAGCTTGTATGCCTAGATGTATGGATGTAGAAGAAGCGAGAGAGGTGTGCTAGGATAACGCCAATCCATAATCTACTTGCCTACTCCTCTGCGGCGTGGGCGCATATAATAATTATTATATCTACGATAACACGCCGCTTTCTGATGTAACTTTAGGCAATGGTGACCAAATGTCCCGCTCTTGCCCGGGGCATTCCGATTTTCAAAAATATGTTCCGTGCAGCGTTTTTTGCAAAGAATTCACGACAAGCTAAGAAAGGCGGGAATTGCAATAGCAATTGTTCTTTCAATGAAAATATTGCTTCTATATTTTTGAAATTCGCTTTTTTTTTCAGAGTTCATAATACAGGAGAACTCGACGGACCCCGAGACGGGCGGCGAGCGGCGCGCGGTCAGCCACACCCGGCCACTGGTCAGCCTCGTCGTGCCGATATACCGCCGCGACTGTCACACTGAGGTATGTCGTACCACTGAACTAAACTGAACGGCGTCAAATGGGGGAACGTCTGGAATTGAGAGACGGAGTAAGGAATGGAGTGGGGAAAAATGTAAGGCGCCGTTGACTTTATGAAGATGGTGATTACGATTACGCATCCATAAAATGGAAGACGGCATATTGTAGAAGGCATATTGGAAAAGGCCTAGCAATTGGATTGATATCGGTTGGTCATGATGAACAGAAATTGTCCACTATCATATTATGATTATGCATGCATGTATGATTGCCATGTATCAATAACTTACTACATACATACTAAAAAGTTGTTTTACATTTTTGGGTTGTAACTATGTTGGCGATAAATTTGTGTCAGGTGAGCCTTAATAAGCCTTGTATGTAAAGTTGGTTCAAGTTTTCAGTTCAAAAACTTTTTTTATAGTAGAAGGAGGCAAACGGACATGCAGTTCACTCGATATCAAGTGATCGCTACCCATAGGCATCTGCAACAAGCTATTGAGTTGCAGATGCGATGGCCTACCTTTAATGGATAGAGGAGAGGATAAACAGAAAATGGTTATTTCCCTTTCCCATTCATCCTCTTCACTCCGTGAAATCGTCTTTCCTTTCCCATCCTTTGCTAATAAGGAAAGTATGGGAAGGGAAAGAGGACTAAAATTAAGCCTCCGGCACTAACCAAAGGAATACGCCGCATACCACGATTCCAACCGGTGGGCCATCGTCGAGTCTGGCACTATAGGTCGGCGGACTGGGATGAGATGCGGGCTTTTTATGCATCCTACCCATGG
>JWHW01054727.1:17413-42336 GCA_000931545.1 Papilio glaucus
ATTAAAATAAAATAAATATGTACAAGACAAAACGGTCTTACAATAAGAACGTTTATTTTATTTATTTAATTAAACGTCGCCTAAACTACTGACAAACCCTACCCTACAAATTGAAAAACCGCAAGCCTACAACCACCATTTGATACTCTAAGGAGAGATTCACCGTTGAAAATAAACGCACTTAGTTGACCCTAAACTCATTTTACGCGTTTAACGGAGTTTAGAACTCCAAATTGCATTTTACCAACATAAACTAAACGCAGTTATGTTCTAACTGAGCTTAAGTTCCGAACGGACCATTTTTGGCGTTTAGCTCTGCAAACGCGTTTTCCATTTGACAGCTCCATATGATAGTTTTGACGTTGACAAACTGTATAACATGACATCTGCGCTTAGATTGAAGGTGATGTTTACGCTTTACGTCACTTAACTTCTTTTTCTTAAACGCGATCAAATTGCAGCTGGTGAAATCTGTTTAACGAAAACCAGGATTAGAACTGAACTATAAAGTCGATTAAGCAAAACGTAGTTTTTGTAAACTTGTTTTTATGAGCAAGCTACGCGCCGTGCCTGAGCGGCGCAAGAGCGGTGCGACTTTACCTCCCCCCAACCGCGTAGTCACCCGTACTGCATGCACGCACGCATCTCTCGTGCCGCGCGCGCGCCCTTTAAAAGCTTTGCATGCGTTGCGCTAAAGAGGTACACCAAACAATTGCGCAGTTCGCGAACGATTCGCGTGCTGCACATTCGCCAGGTCTGGACATACCCTAATATTGTATGATAATATCCCACTTGTAATGTTACTAATAAACAAAAACAGAGTTACATTCGCACTTGTAATAGAACAGATAATAAACAATTCGTGACATTGTAAAATTAATTACTTTTAGGGATCATTGTACGTTGAACGTAATATATTTTGATATAACAATAAACTGTGGGTTGAGAGTTATAGAGACGACAGTAAAACAATGCGTAATATAAATTTTCATAAACTGTTCTAACATTATAACAAGTCGATGTTTATAGTGAACTAGCAGTTGCCGACGGCTTCTCACGCTTTCGTTTCTTATTTTAACTCGTTGTAACTTGATTACGCGTATAATAACTTGGTAATACAGGTAGATGTCAAAGTTGTCATCGGTTGCCATGTCAATGTATGACATGACGAATAACAAATTGTCAAGAAGTTGTTATTGTGACTGACTGACTATGACAACCGATAGTTGGTTTATAGTTTTCTATCCCTCTGGAAGGACTGTATCATTTTCTATACTCTTGGAAAATTTCATGATGATCGGTTGTGTAGACGACGCGTGAAATCGTAATAAACAAACTTTTAAAAATAGATCATCGGTCATGGCGGATTCGTCTGTTAGGAGGAACATTACCTTTCGATAGAATGTTTCCTAACCTTTCTCTCGCTTGCCTCCTTCTTCTGTAAATGGTTTAACGTTTTTTTTTTACTCCTAAAATCTGATGGTCATTATATATATTAAAACTACAATTATTAACAACAAAATAATTAATAAAATAAATATTATTAAAATGGAATGCGATTTTTGCAATTCAGTCATTTTTAAATCGAATTTCTGCATAAAACAACGTTGCCCTGAAGCAAGACTTGATGTGTGTAGTTAGTGCAGAAGTTGGACTATGTTTAGCACTTTAAAAAAACAAACAAAAGCAATAAGCAAACAACAAATAAATAGCAGGGAGAAAATTAAACTCGTTCTAAGCTAAAACATTTTTTGCTAAACTTAGCGCTTGTAATTTCAACCCAGCTTATTATAAAGAATAAATATTTATGCACAAGAACTCGTTTCAAACAGTAAATAATTAGCAATTTTAAATACATTTCCAGGAACAGGAATTATTTCAAAAAGCGTGCTGTGCACTTTCTTTTGCACTTTTAGAACTGGTTCATAAATAAATAAAATAAATATACGCTCACGCCCGTATCCCAGAGGGGTAGGCAGAGATTATGGCTTTCCATTTGGCGCGAACCTGGCACACCTCTCTCGCTTCTTCTACATCCATACATCTACGCATACAAGCTCAACAGGAGAAACGGCTTAACCAATTTGGGTGCGGTTTTCACTAATGTATGGTGGTAAACTTCACTTAACATTTGTTTTATCTTAATCGGTTTATAAATAAAAAAGTTATATCAATTTCACCAAGGAACATTTGTTCGATAAAAATGCTTTAAAATAGAGTACTATTATATTGATTTTTACTGATAAGTAAATAAAAGTCGTTTAAGTTTAAATTACCAAACACGCTATTAGAATATCTTTTATCTGCAAATAAAAAATAAATTGTTTAATGGAACAACGAGTGTGCAAAATTCTTAGAAACGATACCTGCAAAGCTTTTTACACAGTTACAAAGTATATCAAATAAGAAAACACATCTAAAGCCCCAGCTTTTCTCCGATTGAGTAACCGCGAAAATAGCCAATTTGTTAAACCACTTAACTCAGTCAGCGGTGAACTTTGATCTTTTATATTTTGTTTTTTTTTTCTTCTTTAGGTTTGTATGTAATATTAAATTTACAATTATACATTACATCCCGATCGCTCAATAACATAACAAAACACCCTAGCCGTCTCCTGAGTCCTAATTTCAAATTAAATAAATGTGAACCCATCAAGCAGTAGTAGATTTTTGATAATAGTATCATGAAATTGACTTAAGCTTCCTGGAAAATGCAATTTAGTGCCTGCAGTTTGTATACAATGGTGTCATTTGCGATTTCGGTGACCTTTTGGCACATTTAAGATCAAATAAATAATAATAATAAGCAGGTTAGTTAGTGCTATATCCACTTTGATCGAGTTAAAACGATTTTATTCAAGTGTCCGTAGAGTTATTATTTGCTTTAAAGAAAAATAGAGTCGTTAAAGTGGCCACAGCACTTAAGTGCTCCATTAGTTATACCTTAGCATGGTGCCACACTTAACAAAACTATATGTTTTAAAACAAAGTTTTTTTTTAATTCTTTAATGAAAACAAATGTCGCTCTAAGAAATTATTTGTATGAAATCTCTATTCAATACTCATACGGGTTAGTCAATTAAAATAATATAGGTATTTTATAATTTACCTTGCGATTCTGTATATTTCTTGCTTGATTGACATGATAAGTATTATTTATATATTAAAACGTACAGCATAAGGTATACATAGTATATAGATGACTTAGAATGTTGTTATTACGCTAGCAGGAATAACTTTTTTTTTAAATATAACCAATAAAGATTTTAAATATTTATTTATTTCAATTACTTATTTATTTGAGACACGAAGAAACAAAATACTAATCACAAAAAATATAGAAGTCTCTAGTATGTGATTAGTATCTAATTCTATGTGTTTTAAATATATTTATTTCAAAAAAAATGTACATATATATTTCATTCAAAACACAGACATTTGCTAAGCCATAATGCAGACTACTTTTGAACTTAAATATGTTTGTAATGTGGGTGCGTCTTCAGGAAAGCACACAATAAAATTGCCCGTGCATTGCGGTAAATGATACCAGGTGGAATTCTTTTATATACATTATGGTGGTACCATATATCGTAAAGTATCGTTCAACGTTTAATACTTTTATTTACCACGTTTCACACTTTACATTCCCTATTACATATCATTTTAATTTTATGTAAAATTTTAAAATGAAATTATTAGCTGATCTATATTATAAATCACGTAAATAAGCTCGAAGAGTATTATGTATGACCAATGTAGAAATTTATATATCATATGTTTGACTATGTTTTATGACTTTTGCGGATTTCAGATTTCGAGTCTATCAATCCAAGTGCTCGGCTACAAATACGAATTGAATGATCACTTCGAGAAATTAAATCCCGAAAGTGATCAAGGAAATAATGGGAAAAACAGAAAAAATCATATAGCATTTTTCGTGGTACATATCAAATGTTATTAATTACATTTGGGGGCAGCAAAAATTTAATGAGATATTCAAATTTTCCCTTTTCAAATCAAATCGTCTCTCAACGTTTATTTATGCAAAAACAAGCAAGGTCTGTAAAAAGCTGAAATCCCTGCTGTGTGATGTATGTTAATTTGTTTAAACTGATTCTATTATCGCGTTGTGATCGTGGACATTCACCATAACAGATATTCTGACCTTCCTGTCCCTTACAACGCTGTAAATATCTTTTAATAATTTATCACAGGAATCGTATGGAAACTGTGAGCAGCATGGGTAAGATTCTGAACGAACTGACGGTTAAGGATTTGTTTCCGAACAGCTAGTCTTGAGATAAATGTTCTTAAACTTTTTAGCAATACGATAAACAATAAAGCTGTATTATTTTATAGAACGCTATTTCTTAGCATTCTTTTTGATCTACGAATTATTTTCACAAACAACGACCGTAGGTTTCGCCTCCTAACATTGCACTTTACCGAAATAATCCTAACTATAATAAAAAACAAACATAATCAAAGGATTTATGTAACGTAAGTTCTGCTAAAGTCATATTATGAATCATGTTTAATACAAATATTACAAAAAAGAAAAAAAATAGTCTGTGATGGTTAACTCTAACAAAGGGTATATTAATAATAATTTCACTATTAGAAATCTACATCAGTATGCATAGTGTAAAGTGCAATATTAAAGTCAACATGTCGTCACCGGGCATCACCAAGAAAGGATAAATCAAGGAGCAAAAGGTTAGCATTGTATGGTCATTAGGATGGAAGTATGGCATGTGACAATGAGAGTTTGTAGGGGTTGACCTAAGAAAAGATGGATGGATTTCAGGAAGGATGACATGAACAAGAAAGGAGAGACTACTAATTAGCGGTTAAAAGAAAAGCGTTTTAGAACGAAACGTGTTGTGACGACCCACCTTAAAGTAGGAAAAGGGCAAGCGAATGAATGCCGCCGGGCATTAAGTTATAAATTGGTTAATAACTAACATTTAATAACAACAACAACAACAACACTTTGCCAATTACCTTCAGAATTGACTGTTTGAATCAATATATGATAGCTCCCAGATCCACCTTCTTGAATTGTTAAAAACCTTTGAGTAGTCTTAGCAGTCTTTCAAAGAATTAATAAAATTCGTCGTGCACTAATTTGGTGTTTGTTGATTGAATTAATCCTTTATTAAAATAATTACAAATCCGTTCAATACAAAATAAATACAGTAAAGTTTGAATACTTAAGAGAATCTGGCACAACTCCGTGCACCCAATATTATTAAAAATGTTCTCGAAGTTTCAAGTTAATTTATTAATAAAGTGATACATCATGAGAAGAATATCCGAAACTAATTTACATAGATGCAATATTTAAATACCAGCAGGGTAATGCGAAGTGAACATCTGTGTGTTCTCTCATGCGACACGCGATACGCGAGGATATTTTGGCACCATTAATGGACGTAATTTCCCTGATGAAACGCTGCGGTCCGCTGACGTGTGTAAAATTAGGTGCTAAAATCGTACTGTTCACATTTGAAAACCATTTTATTTATATCTGGATACTGTTTAATGCAATTTAAATAGTATGTGTGTTCATTTTAATAAATTAACGAATTTCATGTCAGAAAAGGCTGCAACCGAACAAGAGGCTGATGTTGACTGACTGCTTCTACATATAAGCTAGTAAAATATAATATATATAAGAGAGTAAGTATATAGAAAATAAAGAGAAGGAAAGTATACGAAGGCACTGGAGCACTTCATTCATCATACGAAACACAGAATAATAAATACCTCTATTTCAAGCCATCATTCTGCTTTTTTGTTCCGAAGGGAAAAACTTCTACAGAGATCCTCTGTGGAAAGATAGGATAACGTAGGATTTTACCCATTAAAAGTCTCTCAGTGGCCATCTTCCAGAACGACGTTAGAGGTTTCTGGAATATCCAAAGGAATACACTCGAACCCTCTGCACTGAGCTACTGCATGCTTCATGATCTGCCTCTTCAAGCTTCTTGTAGAAGAAGGAGGCAAACGAGTAAGCGAGTCACCTGATGTTAAGTGACTGACGTCACTTATAGGTTGCACGTGTGTTGTCTGCCTTTATTTTCATCAAGGGAGGGAATAGTTAGGAAAATGAAATAAAGAAAATATAGGAAAGATGAAGAGGATTGGATTTAAGCCTCCGGCAATTCACTCGTCACGAAATGCTGAATCATAAAAAAATCTATTTCACGCCTGTCTTCTATGAGGTCGTGGTATTTCACCGGTCGAACCGGCCCATTCGTGGAATATGTAATTATTGTTGCCGCCTTTATCACTTTTAAATAATACCTATTTTCAAAAATATATCAAAAATCATTATGACCACGGGATCACTATTCATGGATAGGGCTTCAGAAAAATTCAGCAGATCGTAATGGTTTTCAATTATAACTAAGAGAACGGCATAGGTGGTAAAATATTCACATCCGATTAATATAACCTATAAATTGATCTGAAATGAAAAATGTAAAATTTCAATGCAAAAATCTTTTCCCAGAATAGAAATGTAGCCCGTGTCATTAAACTGATCTTGACGAATCACTTACATCGAAAAACGATGAACGCTTCGTCGGCTCTGAGATAATCAACTATGAGGATAATAAAGCTTTGTGATCCGTGAATTTTGTAGGAATTTAAGCGAAAGTGCTCCAAAGAATATTTTTTACATATTTCACACTGTTAATATTTTTATTAATGAAATAATATTTAATTTGTTCTCTGATGTTATCACAAAATAGCGTATAATAGCACTCTTCTAATCTAATATTCCGAATTCCGATTCTGCCTTTATTATTTTTTACATGTGTACATACAACCGATTGTAAAACTCGTCAATTAATAATCGGAATAAATAATACCGTCAGTAAATTGTGAACTGAACGAATCATTAGACAATTTTATTTTTTATGTGATATCTTTTTTAAGATATTAAATAAAATAAATAAATATGCACTCAAGCCCGTAACCCAGAGGGGTAGCAGAGATAATGGATTTCCATTTCCAAGGCTCCTCGATCCTGGCACACCTCTCTCGTTTCTTCTACATCTATACATCTACGTATACATGTTCGTCGGTGTCGGGTACAATATAAGAAATCGTAGTATGTCACTAATGTGATCGATATAAGTTCTCCTTGAACGTGGCCTGCCAACACTGTCACTCACATTTGCCAATAACTATCATCCATTCTAACTTAATTTTAAGTGATACCTCAAGAAAAATATAATTTCACAATTTATTGACAGCTTATAATATTCCTAGTCTTGTTAACTGACCTTCACGATTGTACGTTGACATATACAGTATGGCAAGTCGTAACTGGTAGCATAATAATTTTTTTTTTCTGTATTTCTTTAATATTTCAAATATTAAAGAAATACAGAAAAAAAAATTAAATAAGAAAATAAAAAGTTTTTCCATCATAGCACTTCTTCGAAATTTATCGCAACTTGTACAGTGAGGCAAACACAATGAATAAATAATGAACCAGTCAGACCACAAAGCTGAAAAAACCACATCCTCATTACAAATTCACCCGGTTCGCCTAAAATGAAATTTTCCTTATTTGCAGAAAAGGAAAAACATTACGTTAAATTTTCTAAATATTTTTCTAGGATGGTAAAAATATAGCATATATGTACTATATATCTTACATTATTTGAGATTTCTGCAGGCAGCATTATAATTTTGTGATATCTTTCAATACACAAGACTTGTTTGTTCTATTAAATTATATAACAATATTTGGTATCAATTATCTTATATACCATACATGTTCTTTTCAAACAGTCTCCTCCAGATACCGCGTTCCACACAAATTCAACATTCAAAAGATTTTTGCCGCGAATGTTAATCAAAATTCAATTCAATTTCTTCAAAATTTCAAATTCTTTTTTAATCTATCGTATTTTATATTTCGTTGTGTTTTAGGGTTAATATAATTTTGTAGGAAACGAATGACAGCTGGATTTTACGGAGTCGCCAATTGGCGACTTAAATTGGCTTCACTTTTGGGACCCGGATGCTCCATCTGGAGGTATATAACATCTTTGAGTCGCCTGTTTTATAATTTCTCCGAACAATTAAAATAATTATCCTCATTAACTTCCATCCGTTTCACGAAAGCAGTCAGCGAGGAAATTACACTGTATAAATGCACACGCAATCCGGAATGAAACCTGTATTCCAAAAAATATCGTACAAACTACTTTGTCTAGTCCATACAAAATTGTGACTAGAATTAAAAAAGGTATGCTTCGGTGGTTCGGGCATGTTGAAAGGAGGAATTAAGAGAGAGTAACGAAACAAGTTTTTGTTGCAAAAACTTTTAAACAAAAACAAAACCGACTTCAAAAAAAACTATATTCAAAAACAAGAAATGCACTTAAAAGTATAAAATAATTTTACGCAATTAAACATAAGAATCAATTGTTAATCATATTTATTTTTGGAGTCGGCGTCAGCACCAGGTATCGGCTTTAAGCCCGTATCTGTTCCTCCCGGTAATTGATGCATTGGCATCCGATATACAGCCGGAGGCACCTTGGTGTATGCTGTTTGCCGACGAAATTGTTCTTGTTGGGGAAAATGCGCTTGAGGTCCAGAGTAGACTTGAAAAATGGCAGGACAAACTGGAGAAGTTCGGACTGAAAATTAGCAGAACAAAAACAGAACACCTGTTCTGCGACTTCGGTGGCCATTTCAGCTATGTCCCCGTCGCCTTAGACGGTGCATCACTTCCAGTCTGCTCCGATTTCCGGTATCTCGGCTCATTGATCCAAAACGATGGTGATATTGATCGTGACGTGAAAAATAGAATAAATGATAAGGATAAGGTACGAAACGAGTATATTAGAGGAAGCCTGAAAGTAGCACCGATAGTGAAAAAGTTAAGAAGCAAAAGGTTAGCATGGTATGTCATGTTATGAGAAGGGAAGAATGGCATGTGACAAAGAGAATTTTAGATATGAATGTAGAGGGATATATCGGTAGGGGTAGGCCTAAGAAAAAATGGATGGATTGCGTAAAAGGTGATATGATCAGGATGGGAGTGACAACTGAAATGACGGATGATAGATCGACGTGGAAGTCGAACACCTGTTATGCCGACCCCACATAAAGCGGGAAAAGGGCACTAAGATGATGATTAATTTTCCCTAAATCAATACATAGCTATTTAGATAAGGACGAAATTATTGGCTAGCTATTGAGAAGCTTTAAATAATACATACAACAACAATATGTTTTTTGTTATCGAATTTTGACCAATGTACGAACATAAACATAAATAAATATTGCTAACAGAAAAGAAATACTACAAATATACAATTAGGCCAGTGTCCGTCCGTCCGTCTACGATAGACAGTCGATGTGTTCGACATGTGTCGCACGCTCGCTGGTACGTGGCGGGTTAATTACAGAGAGAGAAGGTCTCTCTTATATTTTAAGGGGTGACCATTATAAGAGCTGTCTGTACTGCGTGAAGAATGACATGAGCGAGAAAAGAGTGGCTACTGAGATTGAAAAGCGTTGAAAAAGGAAACGTGTTTTGCCGACCCCACTTAAAGTGGGCACAGAGTAGGTGAATGAACGAAATGAGTAAGTAAAAACAAAACTCTTTAGTAAAGTAAGTAAAGTAAAAAAAGGATTGCCGACAGCAGTGAAAACTCAAAACAGGTGGGAAGGTACGACAATAGTTCAAAAATAATTAAATGATAAATAATCAACAAAAATAAACTCTTGTTTCTTAACAATAACATTCATAATTGAATACAGGAAAAATAATTGAAAAAAAGTTTGCCGAAACTATTCCAAATTCAAATAATCACGTAGCTGACGCATGTTGCATGTTGTTCAAGCGAACCTATAAGATTTTCCCGCACCAAGTATCGTCTAACGCGGCTACAGAAGTTTTCACTTAAAAAAGAAATATAAAAAATACACACAATTGTACCAAACCAAATTATTATGTGGTTAAAATTGGTGGCAAAAGTGTTACATCTTTTTTAAAATTTGAACTAGCTGGGTGCTAAGTGAAGTAGTTTCGAATAGAATCACCTCATCACCTCTTTTTACATACATATATATCTGAGACAGAGTCATAAAAGAAAAAAGAAAGTATCAAAAAGCTTGTAGTAATTAATTCATAGTTCTAACAATAATCTTGGATTACTTGCGTTTTCTCTGTTGCTTAAAAGTGCACACAAAATGCAGACAATACACAAGATTTATTGCATACAGCTTCAATAGCTTTCGGCCGGGGGCCAAGTTTACTTCGCTCGCTATTACAAACAAAGTCCACTTAATAGTAACACAATACAAGCAAACTTCACAGACAGCAAGTTTCATTAGCGTGAAGAAGTATAATATTCACAATACACGACGCTCTTTTTAATAGCATGATACGGGTGAAGCACCTTGTTTCACAGCAAGACTCGAAAAATAAAATGATTAAGAATTGATTGTTATGTTTAATTGAGTAAAATTATTTTATACTTTTAAATGCATTTGTTGTTTTTGAATATAGTTTTATTGAAGTCGGTTTTGTTTTTGTTTAAAAAAATTTTTTGCTTGACAAAAGGGTTAATATTTTTCGGGGATATGTATAAATGTTTACATGTATGTATGTCGGATCCATTATGACCATGCAGTTTAAATGGCTTGACCGAGTTTGAAGGGATGAGAGATATCATATCATCGTATTCTTTACCATAGTCGTATCATAGCGCATATGATATATGTACACATACAATGATATATGCAAAACCCATAGCGGACGTAAATCACTAAAAAGCGTATACAAATGACAATAAGCGTCAGCCATGTATTTTTTAAGGTTACTTATCGGGTCACTTAATAAATTACTTCGAAGTCTGACTACTGGTACATCACTAATAGGAATAATTACATTGCGAAAGTGTCTACTTATAGTACTTACTTCTTATGGATGTAAAAATTAGGTATACTTACTTACTACTTACTACTCCCGGGAAGACGGCAACATGGCGTGGCCCTGTGTTGCCGTAGCACTAGTAAGTACAAGGGGAGCGCCTGCTCCCCAGGGTCGCGCGCAAGCTCAGTGAAGGGGGCACCGGTGCGTTCCACCGGAGATCCCGGTGCCCCCACCTATCGCACTCGAAGATGGCCACCGGAGGGGTTTTAGTGAGTAAAACCTCACATAACTCTGTCTTTCCCCCAGAAGCAGGGTATCTTGGTTAAGATTACCCCCCCGAAAACAAAAAAAAAAGGTATACTTACTTCAAATGTGGAGGCCGAAATGTTCTAGAATGGCGGCAATGTGCAAGTCGACGCTGAGACCTCCCACAAAATGGACTGACGACCTGATCAAAATTACGGAAGTCTACTGGATGAGGGTGTCAGAACCAGTCTTTGTGGTGATCAACGGGCGAGGCCTACGTCCAGTATTGGACGATAAGCGGCCGCAAAGAAACAAGGAAGAAATACGTCCAAAGCAAGATGAAATACACAAAAATTGAAAATTAAAATTAGAAATAGAATCAAATAAACTTCAGTAAATTATACACATTATATAAGTACATTCGACCTAACATATCATATATTCATTTCACACAAACAGAAATTTACTATAGAGTTCGTTAATAGGCCATGAATAATTTATTGACTCGCCGCAAGCCTTTGAACTGGTAGAGATATTAAGGCTTCGCCGCAAACCCATACAACAGTAAGCACATATAAGTACTTGGTTTGTTTGGGAACTTGGGAATCTTGTAATTTAAACCTTAAAATATTCAATACATGTGTTATATAGACTAACAGAACAACGAAAAACACATTCACAAACACTTCCTTTGGTTTTTTCTATTGTTCATTGCATTAATAAAAGAGAGTATCGTGACTCTAAAACCATGGTAGAATCAACAAAAGTGACTGTCATAGGTCGACTCCAGCACTGACTCACGATCACGCGAAATACCGTAGTGTAACAAAAATATTATTCAATTAAAAATAATATATACCTATTCAGCAATAACATAAGAACTGTATAAGCCATTAAAGCTTTTAAGTTTGTTTTTATTCCAAGAATTTTCATTTGACTTTCCATGGAGGATATGATGCAATCCAATCTCCGGTTACGATTGCGTATAGGAAATAAGCTTTACTTTAACAGCAAAATCAACATTGCATTGCAATTTTTAAAACAAGAATAGATTAAATTTTCAATATGGGGGTATCAAAATATTCATAAATAATTATAAAATACTGTCTTCAGTGAGAATAAAAAGTTTGCAGTATGTCAACTACCGAACAAAAATGGAAGTATTGCACAATATTTTATTTTCTTCACCTTTCCTGAAATAAGAAAGATTCAGAACTATCTGCGGAAGGCCTTCTCCATAAAGATCGGTCCCCTGATGGTCATTCATCATATTTTATTTGAGACTAGCTGTGCCCCGCGGTTTCACCCGCCCAGCAATTTTACTTGAACGAAATAATATTAGGTAATTGATATAACTTTTTTTATTAAAAAGTCGATTGAGATAAAACAAACAATTAATGTTAAGTGAAGCTTACCACTATACATTAGTGAAAACCGCCCCCAAATAGGTTAAGCCGTTTCTGCGATTAGCGGTAAAAAACGCACAGACAAACAGACAAAAATTCTAATAATCAATGTTTTGGGTTTTATTGCGTTTATGAATGCCCCAAGAATCGTTTTGCTCAAATATCTTATTCTCTATCTATTTCTCATGTACAGACAGTAATCAGTTACATTTTTATTATATATATAGATAAATATTTTTAATATAGATATAGTGTTTAGCTTAACACCGTCGCATTGAACAACGTAACGATAGTATAGTCAACAATTAAATATGGTAGTAAGATTATCATTCCTAACATCCAAGAAGAGGGTAGTCGTTTTACTTCTTCACATGATAAACCAAATCTTAACATTCAACTGAAATAGCGCCTCCCTCAATGTATATCATCTTTATGGAGCAGTAAGTTACGTTCGTGCAAGTACCAACGAGTTAGCTTAAGACTATGTGTCTTGAAAATGCGACAGTACCTTCCAACGTATAGCTCTTTAGAGTGCTATGTGGAATAAAACTTTCAGGAGTCGTTGTTACGTGACAGAGTTACAAAGTGTATTGTTTGATTTTAAACGCACGTTCGAAATTTAATAACATTAATTGAAGGCGTAATGAAAAAGCACGATAGCAGAATGAACCAACAAACTGAAATTTTAATAGTTTACGGCACCCATCAAGGAAGGCATTGCACAATATTCTTCGACGGTAGACACGGGTAAAAAAAACTAGAGTGTTTTCGTCGCGATTGGCTTCAGAGATAAAAAAACTTTTGTAATATAAAGTATGCTTAGATCAGTCTGTGAAACGGCGATGAGTTTGACACATTGACCAAAACAAGTCCTCATGGAACGCAAGCGAAAGAATTTAAGTGTCTTTACTCCTTTTCTAAGTTAATGACAAACAGCCTTATTAACATATTTTGTTTTCTTTATTTTAAGTAAGCTTACGTGTACGAAGTCGCTCAGGAGAATTTGACAAATATACACTATTATTTCTTGTTGAAACGCTTCAGTAGAGTGAACAAATCATTTAACTACATAATTGTTACATCAGTGAACACCTTAACCGGTTGATCGAGTTTCGTGAAGCTTTTTGTGTGTGTTCAAAATATCCCGGACTGCTTTCGACGTACAATTGTATGTATGAGTTTTTTAAATTTTGACAAACAACGAAATGAATAACGAAAAAACCTAAGCTGGCTATATGACATGGAACGTATATACAAGACAATGTCTTAAAATATGCCTCTAGATATAGACAATTGTCGCATTCAACAAGTCGCGGAACTCTCAATCAATTAAGCAATAATACACTAAGATTTATGTAAACAGCTTACCATGTTTAAGTCCACTTAATCACTCATATCTGTATAATACGAAAATGCGTGGTTATGTTTATTCTCATGTAAAACGACAACCGCACGATTTAATATTTATCACAGGGTAATTGATATTGATGAAATTCGTCAGTTATGTTAAATTCCTGAAATAAATATTGTACAAATTAAAAATCAAGCCAATTTGTATACCATTGTAGATCTTTTATTTTGTTCCTTTGTCTTCGCACAGGTAACAAAGGTTTTTATATCGTAAGTAGAAAGGCTTCTTAAACAATTACTTAACTGTGGTAGAGTCCGCAACAACATCTGTTGTTCGAATGGGCCGGCTCGACCGATGAAATACTACGACCTCACAGAAGACAGGTGTGAAGGATTATCGCCTCTTTTGTCCAATAAAGGTAGGCGACGCAACTCAGCGTTATATTTAAACCAATTAAAAAAACTTTAATGAATTACTTACTTCAATGTCGTTCACCTATGTGTTACTGTAAAGAAAACTCTACGTTCTTCGTATTAAAATCCATTCTGTTGTTTTTGAATTTATCGCCGACAGGGAGACATGATAAGGATACTAGGTTTAATAACATGCTTTAATATACAAATGAAAACTTCGTGCTTGCTATATTATACATATGCGCTCTCGCCCGTAACTGGGCAAGTAGGGAGATATGACGGATTTCTTATTTTGTGCGAACCTGGCAACCCTCTGTCGCTTCATCTATGTACATCCTTACATCTACGCACATATGCTCGGCAGTTGGTACTCTTTATAGTATGAACACTAATTTGATTGCTCCTGGGACGTCCCCTGCCAACACTGCCACTCATTTATGTAACATTTTGTCTTGTCTATCTCTTCATTAATCCTTTCAACATGCCCACCAAAGTACCACTCTCACTTCTAGTCACAATATCCACTTTTAAGCCACACATTTCCCTTAAAACGGTATTTCTTATTCAAAGTCACATACTTACTTAAGCTCTCTCTTCCATACATTAAAGTGGGTACTTTACTGCATTGCTAATAATATTGATAAGCTAATTAAAAAGGTAAAAAAGCAATCAATAGAAATCTTTATTGGTTAGTAAAAATATTATATGCCTTTGCTGTTATTTTACTTGATTGATTTTCTAAGGGGATTCAGTGAAAAAGTCAAGTACGGTTGCTATATGAAATTCTTCAATCTATGCTCAGAAAAATATAAAGCTACAATTCTTCAGTTTAAATATAAGAAAAGAAAATCCTCGATATAAAATGTAATTGCAATTTCCCCTGTATCGCTGCTCCATAAAGCGAAAAATTGCTCAATGCGAACAACGGACCGAGATAAAAGATCTAGGCATATTTTTTGTCAATTCGCTATTTTTCGCTCGCATCAAAAATATTACCGAATACAACAGTTTTGGATTATACTGCGGTATTACATATTTATTAAATATATTTTTTGATACAAATTCCGTATCCTTCTTTGCCTCATCCTTTCCCAAAATTCTGGTCCAGATAATATTGGAGAATTTTCTGACTCCCGAAATTTTATTAATCATTAAAAGGCAAGCTGAGTGAGATATGCAACAAAACAAAAGTTATCGAACACATGTTGGAATGTGGGAGGAACAGACGGGATCGTGACCTACTACTTGACGATTTGAAGTTCAACACGATGGACGTAGGCCTTCTAAAAGTCAATTTTATCAGACCCGCATCCTAACGCAGCCAAGCAGTTTTGCCAGCTCATTTCTTAAGCAATAAACCTCCGTAAATATGAGATGTAAAATATTATATAATATAAAAAAACAATATCTATGTATACATTTGTAGTATTTTTTTATAAAATTATTTTTTTTGTTATTGTTACTTTTTATTTTTATAACCACGACGATATTATAAAATCACATTTTGTAGATTCGAGGGACAAAATTGACCCAATTTAAATTCTTCCTGTAGGTTGTTTCGTTAGGCAACGACAGCCTAAAGCAATTTGAGAAGCCATATAAAATTCAATTAACTGTTTCCAATTCACATCGTAAACGAATGTATTTTTTAATTTAATTTCACGAATTCCTTTTTATTTTAATTTATTAAGGAAATAAATATATTTTTGTGCGTTTTTACAAATTGAAAATTATTTTCATAATTATTTTGACAAAGTGATTTTTGATTTTATCTAATCTAGCATTTACTAACTTTAGCAAAACGCCGTTGCTGTATTTGGTTGGGTTCAGAACCACTGCTAAAACTCCCACTTTTTTTACTGTTGCTTTTAAGGGCTTGACTAAGACCGATGACTTGTCGTTCAAAAACCTGTACCATATATGTATACCTATGCATAATGGTACAAGTTACCTTAATAACGTCTGTGAAAAGCAGATGCTTAGCATTGTTTTCATGCACTGAAACAAAAATAATAAAAAAAAAATGTAAATTCCGCTAAATAATGAAAACAAACTACTAAATCCTCATAAATTGAAATGAAATATGTAAAACATATCTCGTTGGCTCGACATTAATTAAGGTTGGAAAATGTCGTCCTCAAAAGGATGGTGCGACATGACATAAGTGCAGTCAGACCGCTCAAGGCACATTATTGCGTGTCATTCACACCTCTTGTGGAGAGATTGCACACGGATATAAAACTTGTTAACTTTGTGTCAACGAGGAAATCGCAATTAAAACTTGTCAAACTACATCGAAGCATATTTAAAAAATAATATTCATTTCAAACGAATTACGATATTCAGATCAGATTCAGATGATTAAAACCTATAAATTTCGGCGTTCCAACTATTTATACGCGTTACGTATAACTTATTTTGAGAGTGACTTATCTAGCTGTTATATTTACATAATGGGTCACTTTAAAATTGTAAGAGATTGATGAGCAGCGCACGCAGCGGTGATTTGGCAGGAGAAATACCACCTCACTAAATACCGGTAGATAATTATATATCTCTGCGTTTAAAATAATTGAAGTGTGAGGGACAATCATTCTATCTCCTTCTTGTCTATTATTTTGTATCGTCCTCCAACCTGTATGTAGACTGGAAACAATTTTGTAACAAAAGACAGCTAAGCTACATTTACCGCTGTATACGACAGACTCCTGGACTATGCCACAACGACTTACGTCCCTTTAAAAGTATATTGTACGCTTATCCAAAAGGTTTTTTATAGTGGTGCGGTAACAATTCCGCAAGAATTTAAGATTTTTATTCAGATAAAAGTTTTAATTCGTTTAACGCTGTTAAATGAAAAATTATTGTAGATTGAAGTTGATTTTGTCAACGTTTTAATTTATAATGTGTTTGTTCATTGACATGTAATTATGTAATTACCGATACACGATAAATCTGTATTTAAAAATCCATTTTTCATCAATTTCTTTTATCACGTTTTGAACAATTTTAATAAAAAAAAGACCCGAGTGGTCCGAATCGTTGATAGCTTTTAGTATGTGAAGTGATCTGTGAATTACATCAAATGGAACTTTAGCCTTCGTGTCGTAGTAACGTATCGGTTCGTAAAAATGATCGATGCTAAATTTACTGGCGACGTTTGAATTATATTCGCACATTATTTACACACTTTATTGAAATTAAATAATGAATTTTCTACAGTGAAACGTTTATCATGAATAGATTTCGAGTATATAATATAATGTATATATACGTAGTAGCCTAGTGTTAGATAATTAATACATATTTTGTTAAAAGTCGTCCGAATTTTTAATAACTAAATAAATAAGTACTCCCTCCCGCATAGAAGTTATCTACGTGAACGTCACTTACATGGACGTACAGTAAATTGCCAATTTAGGTGAAACACTTTGATCAACGTTCGTTCTTTACTTACTCAACTACTCGATTTTAGAATGTAAAATGACTTTTTCCTTTTTAGTCAAAAAGGAAAAAGTAATTTGATAGGATCCCTCTTGGAATGTTTTTCTCGGATATGTACAAATAATGTGTATTTTTGGAGGTATGTAAAGATATGTATATGTCCGCTCCGTCACCTCCTGCATCCCGAACGTTTTCTTTCCCGGTGTGTTTTAGGGGTGTCGGACATATGGGTATTTTATAATTAACTACTAGCTACGAGATTCGTAGACCTTCGTAGCTGTTACGAACGAAGATAAAAACTATAAATGAAAAAAATATAAGACATCAAAGTGAACAAAAATCTCGGTTTTTAAATTCCTTTTTCTTTTCGTAGGCGAAGAATATAACATTAATATTAGACGCCGGCTACGGTTTGTGAAGTGGACCGCCTCATAATGAGATAGGTGTCGGCGGAATAATTTATGAGACAGTCTTCTTAGGGTTTTTTTACTAAAAATCTTCTTCAGCATGCCTTACTTCACCATTTTTTATAATCAGAAGCAAACGAGGAAGCAACTTTCGTGTTAAGTCGCCACCTTCATCCATTTAAATCTACGGTAATCTCTTCGTATCTTTTCCGTAAAAACCCGGCAACGCGCCTGCAGTTCCTCTGATGTTGCAGAGAAAGCAACACTGAGGTGAGATCAACGTCGCCCATGGGGACCCATGGGCGACGTTGATCTCACCTCAGTGTTTCCGACGCTAGTTTGTCCCCATCTCTTATAAAAAAAAATCAAAGAAGATACAGATGTTTTATATATATCAGATGAATAATCGATTTAACTAAGTTTAGAATAACACGAAAGTTCCCGTTACGTAAAGCGCCTATTGTTATTTAATTTTCTACTACTACTAGGTGGCGTTATTCTCAATCTTAAAATGAAATTAGTTTTTCGTGTCTTAATAGTTCTGGACCGGAACAAACAGGACTAAAACAAAGTTATCGATCGTGCGACTGCATACTTTCAAGTCGATTAGCCGTATACATACAAGTTACTGCAAACTATAACGTAACATTCCATTACATAGATACGTGGATACATTGATACAGACTTGCCTTGACTTTACGCCGGTAGCCTGAGGTGTCGTGGCATTTTCCCTGTCGAATCAGTCCATATGTGCAAAAGTCATTAGTAACACTACTACGATCTCTACTAAAGTTTTGGTAGGTATTTTAGGAAATACCCTGGGAGTATAAATTTATATAGTATTCCCTACTTTCATATGACGACGCAGCATAGGTAGGCCTCTCATACAATGGTCAAAGTTGCGGGAGCCCACTAGATTAGGATGGCATAGGACCAAACTTTGTGGCGATCAATGGGGGCCGCCGTCCAGCAGTGGACGAATGACTTATTCTTTGCCTCTAAATGTAAAAGTAAGCAGAAAAATTCATCTATTGTAACTTGTAATGATACATTTTAGTGGGGACATATTTCAACATTATTGTCCTCGACAACCTTAATGATATTACGTCGTTAGGACCCACGTCACGCGAGTGTCACGGACGGGTCTCACTGTATTAACAGACAAATGTTTTCACGTTCGGGACAACCAGTTACCTCGTATTCCATAGTAATAGATAATTCAAGCAAATTAAAACGTGTTAAATTTATCAAAGATTATAAAAGATAGAGATAAGATTTAAGTTTCTATTATAATGCCTACACGTGTCAGTCCGGAATAGATATTTAGCCTGATGAATTAGTCAGCTCTAGTGATTTTTTGTCTTCTAATTCTCCTGCTACTCGCAGCATTATTAGTACCGTTCTTTCATCGTAAATGTCGGCCAATATACCTAGTCATTAACCTGAGTAACCAGTTCTGTTCGTGAATTTAATGGTAAGAATAAATATATTTTAAAATGAACAATTTCATAGCTAAGCGGCGAGTGAGTTTGCTTCTCGATCTAAACAAAACTTTTGTATGAAAACTTAGATAAACCAAAAAATAAGGTTTGTTAGTTTTTGTTCATTACAATGATTTTTTTTATTTACTTCTACCTCGATGGGTAAAAAATACGTGAGTACTTCGATATAAAATATATTTTAACTTCTTTTTTGCAATAATATCGAGAAGTCAATCCAAGTATTTACTACGTCGTCTTTAATTTTAAGTTGGTAAGGAAAACGCTCGCAGCGTTTTCATCCAACACTGCCTTGCTCAATTATCAAGTAGTTATGAACTTTAAAAAATAATCACACTTTGAAAACTCTCTACCTACCTTTCTTTTAACTTAGCAGTCATAGCATTTCTTGAACGACAACCTAAAAAAGATCGTCTGAGAAGAAAAATAAATAGATTTTTTTATTTGTATATATACATACATATAAAATTGAAGAAGAATGCAGTTCGTACAAAAAGCAACGACACTTGTTTTAATCTATCCTTATAAGATAAATAGAAGGCAAAGATAATTAATTATTAGATTAAAAAAATATGTGTTAAATTAGTTATTTTATTCACACGAAAGCTTATCAGCATATGTTAAAAAAACTGCCTTTTTAGAATGTTCTAATCCTCCTTTCTTTTTCCATTTAAATCCTCTTTTCCGAGGGAGGGTGAGGGAGGGAGGGGAGGGCGAGATGTTACGAATATTTAAAACAAAATCATGTTACACCATTTATAACTCTAGAAAGGCTGCACAATTTTTGAAGTGAAAACTTCTTTAGGTTCGCGTGTAGAACTTAATGCTTATTTGAATTTGGAACATTTTCGACGAACTTTTTTCACTTATTTTTAAATCGCCGTGCCGTTCTTTCTGGCCAGTAATTTTAAATCGTTAAGCGATCTTTTCTTTAATTCATTAGGATGACGGATTTTATTGTTAAGATAAAAGGGTTTATTTTTGTTAATTATTTATTTATTTTTGTACTATTGACGCGCCTTCCACTCGTCTGTTTTGAGTTTTCACTTCTGTCGGCAGTTCTTAAGAGTGTCTGTGTTATAGGTTTTTCCTTAATAGTTATTACATCCTGACTTAGAAATAAAACGAAAGAAGTCATTGTGCTTCAATGAAGGGATTCGACCCTAGTGCAATCTATACACCAATTAATACAAAATTAATACGGGTAATAAGTTAACACAACGTAAATAAATAAAGGTAAAAAAAAAGATATTTAGGAATTTTTTAGATATGTAACCTGCGTCCGTTAACTTTTTTTTGTTCACATCCCTATTTTTTGAATAGCATGCCTTTTTTATTTAATCTATGGAAGCTAAAACAAAAAACACGTATCTTAATCTTCTCGTGGAAAAGATTTACATAAAATATACGTCGAGTGATCATTAGTTTGTTGAAACTACGAAGGAGGCCTGTTAGTAAGGTTGCATTATGTAGTCTCTTGGAAGAGTTATGCAGTGTGCTCTTTATGTTTAAGTTAAAGTTACCAAGTTCAGTATATTATTTTTATTATGTTTAGTTTTCATAGCGCAAGTTAACTTAAAGTAAAATACATTGTAGCTAGGTTTTTCAAGGCGTGTTGTTAATAAATTTAAAAAATATAAATATGTTAATAAAATCTAAGATCAAAATTAAAATTGTAATTAATAAAAAAAAAATATAAATTAAAAAATTAAAAATAAAAATAATTTATTAAAGATAATATTAATATAATTTATATAATTATTAATTTAATAATTTTTAAAACTCTACTACATATAAAATATACCTCAGTATAGCGTGGTGACCCGTCGCCACGGCAAGCGTCCCCACGCCAACAATTCGGTTTACAAGTAGATGTTTCACATCAAAAACTACTCGCGGAGTCGAATGATTACGTTGTGACATGAAATACAACTGTTTTAACCACTTAGCATTGTAACTTGTATATTTTGAATACTCTCGTTTATGTACGCTTTGTAAATTTCTTATCAAAGTAGTTTATTTTGGTGTGTTTTCTTAAATAATTGAATTTCATAAAGGCAATATACATTTCACCAACCAAAAATTAAATGCATCTTGAATTTTCGTATCTGCAGTAGACATGAAAGCTGCGAGTCTGCACCGAGTCTGCAATTTCAAGCTAAATGCTGCTTATTACTGATAAATTACACTGATCTTTCGGTACGGTAAGCACGAATTCACGTAGTTCTCTCTGAAATAATAATTAGTCTATTCAAATAAATTTTACCGAGTAATATTTAATTATTTTATATCCTAAGACTTGCTGATTACAGAATTCAATGGAGTTTATTAGTTTTAGCTTTTCATAACATGCCTTTCATATCCTAGATGCACGACAAATGCGGTAACACGACGCGTCACGATGCGATTCGACGAGATATCAAGTAGTCGTTGTATGTTTTTGTGGCATATCAGTCTGCAACGACGACGAGTGTTGAGTATTGAGCGCATCGTGTTACATAGTATCACGCCGCGTCAAGTCGCGTTCGGTTGCACTATCCGTAAGATTCTATATCAATATTAATATGTTTAAGGTTACCTATTATAAATTGTAATAGACGGTGCGTGTAACTTGCTTAGTCGGCGTCCTACTAGGAACGTACATACCTATGACCACTGATACTTTAACACTTACTGACATCTACTTTGTCATCGTGACGTATAATTAGGGACCAGAGATATCATAATTTAGTCGATTTCATTGGTCATATTTTCACGAGTGTTCAGAGCGTTATAATATTTTGGTATTATTTTCCTTATTTTATTTTATATCAGATGGAACGATTTATTTTCACGCTTTAATTAACGTCCAAAAAATTACAAAGAGATATAAAGTCACTATGATGGTGGGAGCAAATGTTATTGACAATAATTAATGTCATAGTGCGTAAGCAATTAGACGTCGAGCGGTCTAGACCTTAACAAATGGATCTGTTAATTGCAACTTTAGCTTGTGATTCACCACGTGCTGATAGTCATTAAGATAAGAATTGACAAAAATAATGAAACAATTTATTCTTAACTTTTCATGAATATTATTTTAGTAACAGTTTTCGAAAATCATACGATGGATCGAGTAGATGAATCATTTCATTCTATTCAATAATTACGTCATAATTATTGTAAACTAGCTACGAACACCCGAATCTCCGGGTTTTTTTCTTTATTTTTATAATTATAATATACAAATCAGTTCAGAATAATGCAGCCGAATAATAGTAACATACGTATTTTTTATACTCTACTCCACAACCCTCCAACCATCCACATGCAACTACCATAGTGACACATGGAGGCGTTGAGGCTACAACCACCCACAGTAACAATTGCTCTGAGATGTGCAGTTTAGACTGAAAAATGAAATGTAGGGACGCGTCCATTTCTATATATATAATAGACTAGTGGACCGCCCCGGCTTCGCACGGCACGCCGTAGCACTATAAAAGTCGAGATAAAACTATGCTATCTTTTAAGTTAGATCGAACTGCACATGGTGTGCGAATTTTATTATAATCGGTTAAGTGGTTTAGAAGTCCATTGAGGACAAACATTGTGACACGAGATTTATATATATTAAGATATCTATTGAAGTAGCTAATGACTGTGTACATGTTTGCGGTATATCTTGAATGATATTGTCTGAAATGATTCCGCCGACACTCCACAACTCTTTTTATTGAGGTGATCTTTTAGTGAAATTTAAAAAATAATTAATCTAAGCATTTTAACCCGATCGTTTTCATGTCCGCCGAAACTAATCGCTACCACGTTTGCTTTGCCGTCATGACTCTAGCGGTTTTCACTTCAATTCACCATATTTTTTTGTCCTTTGCGAGCTGGAATAATCGGCACTCCGTTGGGTGCATTTGTTAGAGAACTTCATAAAGATAAATATTGGAAACAAAACACTATGAGCAATCATTAAATTTACACTCAACACTCGAGTCCTTGAGTCGAGTTCCTTGTATTTAAACTTTTAACACCGCTACCAAGTTTAATACTGGCAGGAGTTAAATAACTTTGTCTTGGCGAACTTAAAGATAAAACTTGTACCACGGCGAATGAGAATTGTGAAGCCGTAATAAGTACTATGTATTTAGAGAAATAACTTAAGTTTTCTGGAGTTGTATCCCAGAGAAATCTGACAAATGACACATTTGCCGCGACTCGCGTTTGTAGAAAAACGACAATCCTATTGCAGCGTTAAAATTTGAATAAAATAATTAAGCATTTAATAATTAAGTTTCCATTTAAATTGTAAACTTTGGTGACCACTGAATTTAAAGTAACATGTTACAATTGAAATGTCCGTAATGATTATTTTCATCATATGTGCTCGCGTCCGTAACCATTATTTATGGAACCATTTATGGAAATCCATTATCTCTGCCTACCTCTCTGGGTTACTCCCTCGCTTCTTCTACATCCATACGTGTATGTATGCATACTATAAGTATATGCATACATGCTAGTCGACACCCTCCTTATTTGGTATATCATTAATCTGATCGATATAAGTTCTCGCCGGACGTTCCCTGCTAACACTGCCGCTCAATTTTGCAAAATAAATTTGTTTTGTAGCACTCTCTTCATTCACCCTTTCGACATGGCCGAAACACCAAAGCACACCTTTCTCCATTCTACTCCACTTTTAAACACAAGCACACTTTTCCCTTATAACGCTATTTTTAATACTATCATCCAATGTCACGCCAAACTTGCCCTTTAACGATCGCATCTCAAAATATCAAAAAAGAAGTTTGTGTTTTTCACAACTGTTAATGTTGCCATAAATGTTTTATATTATACCATAAATATTATTTTGTTGATTTTTGAGTGTTATGCATTCGTATACTTTAAACACACAATAAGTTAACAAACAAAAAAAATAAGTTGTGGTGTATATCCTTTGTGTAAGCTTATTTCAACTTGTCTGTGACATTTATCCTGCAAAATTCTTTTGTGAGTGTTTCGCCTTTGGTGGCTGTCACGCTCGCGCTTGATAAAGGCTCTCACTTTAACTGCTGAGCAGCATTATTGAAAAAAAATATCGAAAACTCAAATACGTTTATCTAAAAAAATTATTGGATATTGATAAAAAATTTATTCTTTAATTATTAAATTAATTTTTAACTTCAGATAACGTAACTTTTGAAGTGGAAAGTTCTTAAGCCGCATTAGACGATGTTTGGTACAGGTTACAGGT
>JWHW01054765.1:43205-67286 GCA_000931545.1 Papilio glaucus
TTGCTCTACCGTTAAAGCTCACATACAATATCCAATTCCGTTACAATTGTCATGTAGGAACACAATGAATTTGAGTCATAATTGTAGAAACTTATTGGAAAACACTAGGAAAATGTTTTTGTCTATTATTTCTTTAGCAAAACATAACCATATTTTCACTATTACGTAGTTCTTCCAATTAAAGCATCAACCGGAACGAAATAGCACAGATATGAATTACTTTGATTATACAGCTGCGCACACTTAATTTTATTCATTGAAGTTATTTTCTCAGATAAGTTACGTAAGAAGGTGATATAAAAATACCAGTAACCGACGAGCATGTTTTGCGTAGATGTATGGATATATGCCCGGATCGCGCCAAATGAAAATACATAATCCCTGCCTACCCCTCTGTGTTACAGGCGTGACCACATGTCTATATTTTTGGCATCAAAGTTACTGTAAAGAATACATCAAATACATTTTGATAGTGGTAGAGTCTGTTGCACGAATGGGCCAGCTCGACCGGTGAAATACGACGACCTCAAAGAAAACAGGCGTGAAGTAGAAGTACTCTGCGTTTCGTCTGACGATTGAGATGCCGGAGGCCTAATTTCATTCCTCTTCCCCTTCCCACCATTTCTGCATAAGGATAGGATTGGACGGGGAGGGGATTAACGGGGAAAAGGAAATATCCTTTTGTCCCATCTATGCCCTCCCCGGTCCGTTAAAGGTAGGCAACGCATCTTCAACACATTTGCTTGTTGGGGATGTCTATGGGTAGCGCTCACTTAACATCAGGTGACCCGCTTGCTCGTTTGCCACCTTATTCCATAAAAAATGTGTATTTTACAATGTCAAATCCAGGGCACGATTTAAAAATAGCGTTCCAGAAACATAGTTTTTTTCAGTGAAAACTTCTTTAGCCGCGTTGAGTGATTTTTGACAGGACCTTGTTATACATCCATAAACTGTGTGTGTGTTCTGCAAACAATGTATGTTTTTTAACACATAAACAAAACACACTCACAAAAAGTAATTGACGATTCAAATACCTACAATATAATATCTATATGTTAAATTCCAAATTCCATATTTGAGTTGCGAATGCTCAAAGCATTCGATATGCCGCGCCTAATTAAGCAATTAATTATGTACTGCATTTTGTAGATCCAAAAGTTCATATTACGTTGATAGGTTTTTTGGAATGAACACTGTAAATATTTTCGAAGTACTGCTGCGCCTTCCCAACTGTTTTCATGTCTGTCGGCATTCCTTACATATGTCTCTGTTATTTTTCTAATTCAAAGTTAGTTATGTTATCAAAAATCACGTATTGTAGTTCATTGGTAAATACAGGCGCCTCAACGTCTATCTAGCAGGCGTCGTACCGTCAGTGTCCTCCTTTCCCCTCCCACTCATTGATATGTACAGCCTTTGAGAAAAGGTCTTAATTTAATTTTGCTTACTACATGTTGTCACAAGCATTGTTCACAAAGCAGAGATCGACCGAAACAGTTTATTTGGACACTGTTAATTTCATTGCAATCAAGTTAGTCCGTACTTTAGGCTTGACTAGTTTGCCCTAGGCCGAACTGACTTTGAATTATTGAATTCAAGTAAAGACAATCTAGTTTGGCTTACATACTTGTATTCTTATGAATAAGTGCGTTTTTTTGTTGGTGACGCTTTTTTTGTAACTCCTTAACCACTGAACCGATCATCATAATTTTACATACATATCGTCAGAGGTACAGGAAAATACATGGGTTACTTACACTTACCTTTTATCCTGGAACTAAAACTTTTCTCCGGGAACATATAACCTTAATTTGATTTGATGATTTCATCATCTTACAGTGTGGAAAATAAATTGCGAATACGTGCGAAGCCGCGGGCAACAGCTAGTAATATAAATAATGTGTACTACATGGCCTACGACAATAGTCGAATGGTGGATTTGACCCACGAACTTGTGCTTCGTAGAAGGAAGGCTAAATTATTAGGCTATTAGTTTAACGATTATTTACACACTAATATAATAAAACGTTGAACATAGTCATGCAACAAGCAAGCATCAGTTTCACCTCATACAAAATTATTAATAAAATTAAAACAGGAATAACATCCGTTTGAAGCTTTTGGTACTTCACTAGTAACTTTTGTGCTATATGCATATACAAAATTGTTAGCTTTTGGCGGCGTGTTAGTTTAATATGCTTGCCGTCATATTTGAGAGTCCCACGGGAGCCGCAAGGCTTACCGGGACACAGATAAGCTTTGTTATACCCGCAAATGTAAAATGTCGGGGTGAATTTCATTTAAATTAAGTCACAACGAGATCTTTATGAATGTAATTTCAAGCCTAGATTTTTGTTGATTCAACACATTGATTTCAAAGAGAGTGAATTATGTTTTTTTTAATTAGTAAAGGTAATTTAGTATTTCATTATTATTTAATGGATATGCACAATAACAAACAAATCATAACCTTAAAAAGGACACTTACATAGACTCCCTCCGTTATAAATCGATATTAGGCTACTCATAAGACGTGTTTGATTTGTTATATATTATAATCATAGGTAACATATAAATATGTGACAATAAATTAACATATATTTTCTTTCCACAGAGGAAGATCATCACTTTAAGTGTATAATCTTCCCTGTACCATTTTTGTATCCCGTCCTTTACCATATGCATCTCCTCGTCCGTCTTACATAAATATTGATAATGGATTTGCCGCTCATGGTTGCTGTCTATGGTAGGGTAGCGTGTTTATGTTTCTGGCAGGGTAGAGTGTTGATGTCTATAGTAGGGTAGCGTTGTGATGTCTCTGATAGGTAGGTAGGGTGCTGCTGCTCCTACTTCCACAAAATACAGCTTATTAAAATTGACAATTATCATCAAACAATGAAAATAACGCGTTATACAAAAAATATTTATTAAAGCGGCCACTTTGACAATAAACCGTGAATATTTTAAATTTCCTCCTACATTAACATTGTGAGACACACAGTATGCATTGTCATTAAAATTTCAATTGCCAGTCAACCAAGTCGATGGACTCACTTTACAGTATCACCTATAATAGAATATCTTATAAGTTAGTATAAGTTAATATTGTCGCTACTCGTCGTAAAATTTTACATTACAAATTGTACATTCATATAGAGAATGTATTGCATTGTAAACTATACGATAAAACAAAGACACACGACTTCTAGCTAAACTGAGGTAGACAGAATACGTAATAGGGATTTAATTTATCGCCATACATCATCGTAAAAATAAAAATTGATGAAGCTTTCTAAATCACATCATGCAAATTTTTGTCTCGATTTAAAATTGAACGTAGAACTCGTTGTGTATCAAAAAGGTACTGCTCGCACTAAACAAATGTGAAAATTAAATAAATAAAAACCTTCTATGATATTCACATACTTTAATAAATCCAGGAAAATTAAAATTCTCATAATCCACGTTTTATTAAATTTTATTAGGAACTAGCTGTGCCTCGCGGTTTTACCCGATCTGCAATTTTACTTAAACGAAATTATATTGATATAACTTTTTTGAAACAATTGAGATAAAACTAACACTAAATTTTAAGTGAAGCTTACCACAATACTTTAGTGAAAACCGCGCACTAATGGGTTAAACCGCTTCTGAGATGAGCGTGCGCAAACGCATAGACAAACAGACAAAAAATCTAAAAAAAATAGGTTTTATTGCGTTTATAAAAGCCCCCAATAAAAGTTTTTCTCAAATATCTTCCATGTACAGACAGCAATTAGTTACATTTTTTATTATATGTATAGATAATGCATGAACGACTATTTCAATTGTTTTAACACACGTTTAAAAAAGCAGTATAAGTGATTTTTGTGGTGTCGCTCGGAATCAAGTATGTATAAAGATGAACGCCTCTGTGTGGAACTCAGTCTTAATATTATCAACAAGTGTTATATCATCCACAGTAATGTGATTAAACGGGTTAATGATTGACAGACTATAAAAAAAGTCTAAACTAGAAATTAAAAAAAAATAATGAACTTATTAAAATAAACTATTTAAAAGATTCAGAAGGCATAAGAAATGTATTGTTTTTTGAAGTTTATGTCCATTTATCTTTTGTAACTCAGTGTCTTGAACAGTGAAATGAGTAGAAAATATTTATGATCGAGGTGAATTCGGAATCAACTCAAATATGCAGATGATATTGGTTGCTGGGGGGTAAGTGGTTTATATTCACTGAATAATTTATTATGAAGTAAGTTTTCATAAAATGACTGTTCATAATAATATTAATTGTATTTTTTATGTCTTATTTTCAATAAGTGGACTAATGTAATATACCATAGTATATGTAACAGTGAGGTCGTGTTTTTTCAGAAAAGATATAAGATAGATAAGATTTAGTATTCGAATGTTGTCACGTATCGCCATCTCTTAAAAATTTAACATACCAGTAGATTATTGTCGTTTTACAAGAATGTAAAAACCAAAAAAGATAGCTAATTGCTTATTTAATATTACAAGATAGTTATTAAATGATTGAAGTAAGCTATACCATAACATTGCAGTTTGGTTATCTCCCAAATTCTTAATTGCTTTAAATATTTTTGAAACAATGCTGCTCTTTTCCACCTATTTTGATTTTTCATTCCTTACAATTGTTTCTGTTATTTTTCAAATTCAAAGTAGTTATCTGTAATCAAAAATCACGTATTGTATAGTTCATTGGTAAATACAGGCGCCTCATCGTCTATCTAGCAGGCGTCGTACCGTCTGTCTATCCGTCTTTCCCCTCCCACTCATTGATATATACAACTTCAGGACTCATTTTACTAACTGCTTGTTGTTACATAAAACATTGTTTACAAAAACAGAGATCGACCGAAACAGTTTATTTTAAGTTCACAACATAGCAGTTTTTTTAGTTGTACGTAATAATGGAAATTTTTAATTTTAAATTTTCGCGCCAAATGGAAATCCATGATCTCTGCCTACCCCTCTGGGTTACGGGCGTGAGCGCATATTTATTTATTTATTTTAATAATGGAAAAATTATGTTATTGCTAAAATTAGTTCACGGATCTATATTGCATTACGCTCACTCTGGCACATTTCGTACCTGATAAGCTCTAAAGGAAAAGCGAAAAGCGTTTCCAGTAACTACGCTATCTGTATCTTTGAAAGCGAACTTTTATGTGTATTTTATATTTAAATTTTTTAATCTTGGTAACTTGTTCAACATGAATTTACTTCTAAGTTTAGCATTTTGTACCGTATTATTAATATCCCATATAAGAGTATGGTGTTTAGTTGTAGTAATTTTTCAGATGAAAATTTCGTACATCAACAAGCTGGTTTTGGCAACGCGTTTATCACGAAACATCTGATTTAAACTCTGTACCACGTTTTAACTTCAATAACACTGTTTCTAAGTATACTTTGAGATGAAAGTATCATCTAGTTAAACTTAACGAGAGATATGCATTACGAACTAATAAATAAACGGAAAATTTACTTTGGATTCTCGTAATCTATATAATTTATACGTTGTCATAAACAAGTATTTATTCAGTTTTGCTATTATAATTGAGTAACGCAATTCTACATTAAAAATAAATTATAAAATATTTAGTTTTTGAACTAAAATTTGGTAAATTGTCATTAGGGGCACAACTGTTATGAAATCAGGAAGCGTATCGTAGGCAACGGTATAAACAACTTCGAGATGGGTTCAATGACCCCATTCTCATTGTCGTGGCTCATAATGCGCTTTGCCAAGTATTGTCTTTGCCAATATTTGGGTTGACCCTCAATCAAGCCAACAAACTCGGTCTAGACCTAGGCCGAGGTTACACTGTTACGACACTACAATAACGTAGATAGAAATAATACTCTCGTTGTAAATTTTAATACTTTTTAATTACAAAATTATTCAACTACGAATACAGTTATAGCAGCCCGGTAACTAAATATTTAGTAGGTGTCCGTTGCCGTACATCATCTTTCCAAGGAGAACTAATATTCCTAGTAGTTTATAGTTATTCATTTATTCAGATATACCTAACCAAGGCTAGCTTTGCTGGAGATGAAATATTAAGCAAAAATTAATCGTTTGGTTTCGTTTGGTCGTAACTCTAAGGACTTAAGAGCCTCCTAATTAGTACTAACGCAGACTATTTGGACCACATAATGTAGGTAAACATCGCGTTTCGCGAACATGTTCGTTTGGAGGTAAAAACGCTTATTTGGAGAGTATTTTTCTTTCCGTTACAGTTAAATGAAAACTATACGCGATACGAACGTGTCGACGTAATTTTGTTGAACTTTAAAGTCTGAAATCTGAATGAAAAGATCAACGGAAAAATTAGGCTTATAGTGTCAAAAGTCCGATCAAATGTCATTTTAGTTACTAGAAGCAAGATTTGAACTATTTTTGTTTTTTAAATATAACAAAATTTGTTACAGGTCCTTTAGTTGAGTAAAATTTTACAATCTTAAGAAACCGCGCCAAGGAAATATGAGCCGTCACAAAAAAAGTTTGAATATGATTAATTATTAACTTTCTCCGAATCATCATCGCTTGCGAATTAACTTGTTAACGATTTTATTTCTTGTAAAGAAACAAAAAAGCAATCACCTGTTTACCCACCACGATTTGTTCCCGTAGCCGTTGAAATTGTACATTACATTTTAAAACAAGTAGAAGTAGTTGCGAGTGCAAAATTAACATCATTACAAACATTTTTTTTTATTCTCCAGTATTTGACGTGTATAATGTAATTAATCTCATTTTCATATTTCGTTTTGTGTTGATTTTAAATTACTTATGTTCTCGCCATTAATTCCAGCGCCACCTAGCAGGCATTATATGAATCACGAAAGTTAACTTCATACGGATGACGCTGTATGAAGGAAACGTTACGGGCTTACCTCCGTTGAAACTAGATGGCAGTGTACAGAGAAACATTTTTAAGTTTCGCTAGAGTAAAATAGATGTCGCATCATGCACATAATGTTAGTATTATCCCACCTAATTTTGATGTTTGATTAGACTCATTGTATTTATATGTACGATGTTGGATGGTCAGAACTACGAAAAGATTTTAAGGTAGAAAAGCTTCGACGATGACGACGAAGATGTCAGTACCTTATTGGATAACTTAATATACCTGGAGACGAATATTGCTTTGGTAATCGTTAGTTTTTAACTTCATGTCTTATTATCACATAACTAACAATAGTAAAACGTTTTCTCCTGAAATTATCACGTGAAAGTAATTAGGATATTTTTCAATGATTTGTACTTCGTTCTTATTACAAATACTAATTAAAGTGCGAAATATAGTTTCACTATTAATTATACAAAATAACCTTATAAAATTAATTTTCTTTATATTTGTCACTGTTAATAATGTTAATTACATTTTATTATTATTATTTTTATTTATATAGACCAAAAACCTTAAAGTAATAATCACAACATCAATATGTATGGGGATGTATGGCCTCAAATTAGTAAACTTGGTAATTTATAGGCATTAATTTAAATTTTATTTTACAGGTGCTATTTAATATCAAGAATTACCTTAATAAGAATTTAAGAAACCTAAAAAGTTAACAACGACCTTAGGGAATTTCAATGGTCTTATATGTATTTATTGTTATAATACTGAATGCCATTCAAAACTTTTTCACATTGATTTAAAAATAGCTTGGCGTTACAAAAGGGACAATTGTTTGTACTTGTATGTCTTCTTTATTCACCAGAGGCACAGAATATTTGAACATTGAATTAAATGTTTCTAGTTCATTTGCAAATTTATGCGACATTATATGATGAAACATAGTACAGGTATAATTCTTAATGGTAATCTTTTTTACCAATCTTTTTTAATTTATTCAGCTCTATCTCCAAAGCAGCATTTCTAATCAACATTAATATTTAAAAAGTCGAGCTCTATTTCTCAGAAATCGATCCATTAGCTCGACCGAGGAATTAACAGAACCTCAATGAATACCAGCAACAGAATCTTTACCTTTTCATGATCAAAGAACGGTAGCATAATTACAACTATTTAGTTTCGAATTTTAGTATGTAGCAAGGAGTAGCTGAACCGCTAGCTCATTTTCCTCCCTTTATCATAAACTAGTCAAAATTTGCAATATACAATATTTTGATATAACAGCTTCGGTAACTTACGAGCGTACGGTGGCCTATATCTTGTCAAAGACGTGTATACAATTTGTCACAGTTAATCTTGAATCAATGCAATACTGCACAATGCGGAGCAATATTGCTTGCTATCGACCATTGTTGACATCCATCATTTACTGTCTGTTATATCATAAACAGAAGTAGAATAAACAGAAAAAAGAATATTTTCTTTTCCTATTCATCCCCTCTCCCCTCTCCCCTCAAATACTTTCTTGTTCCCTTATTAAATGAGGATGGAAAGGCGAAGGGGAAGAGGACCAGAATTTTCTATATTTATATATTCATTTCATATATGTTATTAATAAATTTCGTATTGGTTTCAGTGAAAGTATTTATTACTATGCACTTTCTTTTTTTGTACCCTTTTTTAATAATTATTTTTTCTTGTTTCAGGTAAGTATTGGCCATTCCTTCTGTAATTGTTTGAGCGTCAATACAAAAAGCATGTCTACATAGTTTCGACCAGGATGAAAAAATTGTTGCATTATATGGTAAGTCTTACTTCAGCCAATTAATTTATAATCACTCTTTTTTAAGGTATTTCTTCGTGTTATGAAAATATTATTCTCAACTAATCTAAAAAATCTATTAGAGTATTATCGCGAATAAACTTTTAGCAGAAGCTTACGTCTGAAATGAGATTAGAGTGGAGTTTATCCAATAATGTTTTCAAAAGGATTAGCGTAATTTGCTAAGATTTTATAAGCTTGTTGGAATAAAAACATGTTTTTCGTAAAAATATTTTTAGAGAAAATTACAATCAATTTTAAAATAATACCAGCCTTACTCACGACAACAAAAATCGTACACGTGTACAAAATATATTTTTGTGTCTTTTTATTAGTAGGGTCTTTCGTTGAAGTGTAACCGGCGCTGGTTTACGTAACGTAGACAAATTTAAAGCCGAAACTCTTAGAATAATGCATAATCATTTTGTCCCGTTCGTTAACAACAATCTTTTAAACTTTAATCTTTATTATGTCCGGTTCTTGTTCTTAACGACAATCTTTCAAACTTCAAATGTTCTTTATTTTCTATATATAAAACAATGTCGTATCACTGTTACCGTGGCTTTCCACTAGCGTAAAATCTTTCTCTTTTAAAAAAACTAAAATGACATAGCTTTGCAACAAGTTTATACGTCAGTGGAAACCCACGGTTAGTTACACCATTTGTAACTCAAGTCACTCCAAATTAACTTTTCTAAGACCGCGTAAATAATAGGATTAGTAAAAGCTATGCGTATTGAATGAAGACTTTGGTATATTCTGGTATAGTTATAATACTTCGAGATGCGATAAAGAGGTATAGAATGTATGAAAGAATTAGTCCTCGGTGTACTTACATATATCTGTCTAATAGTGCCACACTAAATATATTAAGAAGAATAAGAGAGTGAGAGGGATGTGGCAGCACAGTATAAATGGAGATCCGTTTTTTTAAAATAATTAAACAGAGAATACAATTATAATCCAAACATTTTCTGGCCACTGACAAACCGCCACCAGCCAGAACTGCTGATATAAATATAAAATATAGGTGCATTTGTTTGTTTGACCATACGTACAGACTTCAACATAAGCCATACGTCCAATGTTTTAGCGGCGCCTCAAAAAATTAAGTTGAATACGGTGATCAACCTTACAATTATTGATTCATTCATTTATAAAATGTTTTATAAATTAAAGCAATATAATGTATATAATGAATTCTAACTATCGCTACTCTATGCAGGATAACTTAGGAATATTTGTGTAATTTTTCTATATTTTTTTTTTCAAGGCACTCATTCAAACGTAAGGTTTGTAAAAAAAGTTCTTACCACGATTAGCCTATTTGAGCTTCCGATATTTCGGCACAGATGCTTGCACCATAGTCACCCGTCACGTCAGCAGCAAAAAGGCTAACAATCGTGATAACTATCCGTTTCTTACAAACCTTACATTAATAAAAACCACGAAAAATTAAAGTTACTCTTAGAAAGGTGACGAACAAAGGAAAAAGTAGACACTGAGAAAAGATCGCCAACTCTTACATTGAACGAAGTCACGAGTAGCCAAGGAAACACGTGAATATCGAATGGCAAGGAAATAGCTGTATAGTCTGTAGTCATTAATTATCAGTTGAAATATATATGTATATGCTAAATTCTTTTACACTCTAGTATTGGGTGAGGTTGTAATTGCCTAGTCGAGTCGGTCCGTATGTGCATCGTTATAGTACAGTTTTAAATATAATCTAATAAAGGAAGCCTATTTAAAGAATGGCTGATTTAATTAATTATTCCGTTACCAAATCAATTTATTGAAAGTTACTTTTGATATTGCACAACCACGTCCGGTTTCAGAGCTGCGGTTTTCGAAACAAGATAAATGTATTTAGTAACACGTCCAGCGATTCAATATCTATTAATGGACAGTTTAGAATAACTTTAGGACAGCCCGCCAGACATTTATTATTTAAAACGCAGACCTGTTCGTGTCAATTCTATCAATTCAATTTAAACCAAAATATATCTCTCACCTGGGAAAATGTAACTTGTATTTTATGAAATAGATTAAGTGCGGTAGCGGGCTTTCCCGCATCGACAACATCTGTTGCACGAATGAGTCGGCTCGATCGGTCAAATACCACGACCTAACAGAAGACAGGAGTGACGTAGAAGTATTCTGCCTTTCGTCCCATGAGTGAGGTAACAGTGGCCTAATCGTAGTCCTTTTCCACTTCTGTCCTTTTCTAATAAGGAAATGGGAAGGGAAAGAGGATTTGACGAGGAAGGAGATGGATAGGAAAAGGAAATATCCTTCTTTCTATCTACCCATTCCTCTGCCCATTAACGGTAGACAACACATCTGTGACTCATTAGCTTGTTGCGAATGCCTATGGTAGCGCTCACTCAATAACGGATAACCTGCTTACTTGTTTGCCACTTCATTCTATAAAAATATAAATCTTGACTGTATTTAACGAGAGATGGGTTTAATAAAATTAAACAAAATTTCGTAACTAAAACTAGTGCTTTGCCACACACAATATGAAGTGGTTGAAATATGGTCACTAGTCCAGCAGTTCTTTTGAAGGTCCACTTCGTAATCTGGCTTAAAAACTGACGCTGGCAATTTGTTTCAATAATTTAGTGTATACTCATGGTAAATTATCACAGTCCTAGATTGATATTCTTTAGAAGCTTTAGTAAAACGGATCTGTCATCCTACAGGAATAGCGAGAAGATATTCTCCGTCCCGATTTCTCGGGAGAGCGCTTCGTTACACGAAGTACATGTTGTCTCATTGTTGTTGAACAAATTTTATATTTTAGTACTCGAATAGTACGAAAACACCACTCTAAAATTCCAATCAATAAAACAATTAAATATAAATAAATAAACTCTGGATAACGGGCTTGAGCGCATCTCAAAACCGTAACCCAGGTAGGCAGAGATTGTGGATTTCCGATTGACGCACACCTCTCTCGCTTCTTCTACGTCTATTCACCGACGCATACATGCTCGTCGGTTACGAGTACTCCTTATATCGCCCTTCTTAATTATGTCACTAATCTGATCGATATAAGTTCTCCTTGTACGTCCCCTGCCAACGCTACCACTCACTTTTGCAACATAAATTTGTTTAGTTACTCGCTCTTCATTCATCCTTTCAACATGCGCGAACCAACGAAGCAAACCTTTCTCAATTCTAGTCACAACATCCACTTTTAAGCCACACTTTTCGCTTGTATCGCTATTTTGAAGCAATTAAGTCACGCACACTGCAATAATTCAAAATCTGTCCACATAGCTGATCTATTAGCTACGGTCATTTGACGCTTTTCGTCACTCGGTAACGTAGGAAATAGCTTTGAAAATCTAATCGTCACTTCCCGTACACTTCCTGATCATTCGGGGTCACGCAAACCGACCGTTAATGTGGTTAGAGAAGGCAAAAATTCGATGAAATGCCTTGTCGATGCCTCAAGGTCTTTGCGTAGCCAAAATTTATACGAGTATAAATCTTGTATTATGTGGAGTCAAAATGGGACTACTTTTTGAAAGATTCGTCCTTACTTTTATCATGTAAACTTAATATTAACTGAAAATCAGCGACAATATATTATCTACTACGCATTCATTTCTCATTGTCCTCGTAGCCAGAAATATTTATAAGATAATTCTAAATGTATTATCAAGTGTAGTCAATTTATGCCAAAAGTTTTTATTCTCAAAACATGACACATAACCATGGCAACCGATTATGTTAATCGAGGTATTATGTGCCTCGGGAACAGTTTTATTTCCGCGATAAAAGTTAAGTATCACGTGTTATTTTGTGTTAACCTGACAATATGTGTAGATAATTCGGTGATGATCGGTCAATTCGTAAAGGAGTTAAAGCGTAACAAATGAACTAACAAACATATTCACATTTATATTTAGTTTAGATATTCTGTTTCGTTTTTCATTACGCTATTACATATATTGCGCCATGCAATATAATGTAAAAAGTAGCAGATATGCTATTAGCGGTCGAAAATGGAAGAGTCGTGTGTTTACATTTACATTTAAGTCACAAATACTGCTTTACGTCCTTATTAATTCAATTACGCTATACTTTTTAACAATTTGACATATGAATGTTGCTGTCACTGTCTTTGGAACACTTTTGACCGGAAGTTTTGTATGAGTATAACATATCTATAGTATTAAATATCATAGACGCCATGTCATTATTTACGTTTGACGTGGTTTCTTTGAAAAAAACTGCTACTTTTTTCAACGGTTCTCAAAAGTTCACTGACCGTGCTGGTTGTACTTGACAGTTTTTGACTTTATAATTTCCCGACCTTTGTCCGAGAGGTCCCGAGCCGACGCACTCAAAAAGGTGAAGTGCATAAATATCAACACGCATAACCATTGATATAATGCGTTCGTTGATGCAACTTTATCTCAACCGTGTCCTTTGGATATTAATAGTATCTGAAGTTACCGTTCGTCCTAAACAGTAAAATAGACGGACGGACATATCACGCATCGAAGGTACAAAAATAGATACTTTATTGGTCTTATGTAAGAGGACAACGAACGGACTTTAATTAGTGGTGGTCACCTCGATCGATATCACCATAGTGGCTCGTGGTCAATCGATTAGGTGACTTATGCGCGACGATGCGGGTAGCACTTTAAATATATATTACATTATGACGTATTCCTTTTGACAACCTTATAACAACATCTTATTTGTATTCGTTATGCTTATATTCAACCGTCAATTGAAAACGCTTTTGCAAAATACGTGGGAAGGAACACACACTTTATCGTGATAATTCAATTCGATTTTTAGTAAAAATTTAATCCGGAATAATTATAACCTTTACTTGAATGCCTAACTTACCCTGTAAATGTCTCTACTTTCAAGGTAAGTAAGCAAGTTAAGTTTTATTTCACAGTTACTATTTGCATCTTATTGTATACTACTGTCTCTATTTACAAGGAAATAGACGTGAGTATTAACTGTATTTCATAGAAATAAATAAATAAATAAAACTTCAAAGTTGTGTGACGCAATAAGTGCACGATCGTTCAACCCAGCTGGGATTGTAAATGTAAATACCAACGCCGGTTGCAAAACTTGTTCTATATTCCTTCAGAATCAAATACCCGCATTATATTTATTCATCGTAGCAATCTCTGTGTGTGCATTACTCTGTGCTCGGAAGTGATCCACATTGTAAGCATTAGCTGGTGCCACCGGAGCAAATCGTTCACGTCGAATGCATTTCTTTTCTAAACCGTATCCAATAGCGACTTTATTTGTTCGCGAACTTTGATTGAAATCGAACAGTATGATCAAACGTAAATTCGAATTGGATTTGTAATCGTCAACCGTTATTTTGGCTTCCGATTTTCCGTCATTTATAATGTATTCTCTGAATCCGCTACTAAGGGCTATATACACTATCGAGAAGAATTTGATAAAAAATAATGCATGACGTTTTTAATACATATATAACAAACCAGAGGTCTAACTCTTAGTATTACAGTCGTTTAGATCGCCTCTACACGTAAAAGAGTTTAATCAGATTCGCTACTGATCAAGCCCTTATCCTATCAGCATTAAAAAGTAAAAAGAAAAGTTAAGTCAAGGAAAAATATCTATTACTTTCCTCCTTTTACGTGAACTTGGCCTGTTGACGGTACTTGAATGTATTTTTGAAGAAAACTGATTAACACCACTGTCCCGATGGGTGACTCTGTCAGTAGTCAATAGCTAACTCAAAATTATTAGTAGTAATAAACAATATTTTTCTGTCTTCGATTTTTGTTAACGTTTCTCGTAAGTTTCATACTTGCTTTGCTCATGGTACACGATAGTTTACAATAACAACTTACGTGAGTATCGGTAAAGCTTATGAATCCCGTCAAGGTTCAACGAACGTGTCCACAGCGACCAAGCTGTCCGGGGACAACCCAACCACATTGTTTCCACACTATAATACATGCAATGATCATTTTAAAATAATTTAATATTAACAGTTTGAAATTCTTACAGAACAGTAAATTATTAAATGTAACACAAATATCATCAGTACTAAAAACTTTAATCTTCATTTTAATAATATAACTATTATCTAATAATGTAATGTGGGGATCGTTTCTGTCTTTGTGTCAATTTTTCTGGCACACCTGTCTTGCTTCTTCTACAGTCATACAACTAACTATACACACAAACTTGTTCGTCAGTTATGGGTGCTCCTTATATCGCCCTTTTTTAGTAAACCACTGACGACATAAGTTCTCCTAGAGCGTAGCCTATCACTCACTCTTGCAACATTAATTTCTTTCGTTACTCTTTCTTCATTCTTTCAACATGCCCGAAGCACCGAAGAAATCTTTCACAATTCTTGTCACAACATCCACTATAACTGCAATATTTTGCTCATAATCAAAGTGCAAAGCAACAGCTCAAGAAATGTCCTCAGTTGGAGTAATATCGAAATTGGTTGGCTGTTACACTTGTACACTCACTGGGTCGTGCCATGAGACGCTCGCTGAAATTACATAATTTCTACGCAAACTGGCCCACAGATGCGATGAAATTTGATTACATAATAACTGGAGCACAACCGTTAATTTATATATATTTTTAATAAATCAAGATTCGTATCGATTTTTACACTTTAATGTAAATATTTATAAGTGTAAACATTTAAAAGCGATTATTTTTTATCTTTCATTTAGTTTTGTAAATAAGTGGTAGAGTAGCGACGACAGGTGGTCGCTATGCGTGGCATGAACTGAATTAAAATAACAATAAACAAAAACGAAAATAAAGACCACTTGTTTATTTTAATAACGGTACTGATTTAACAATTGTGAAGCGTATTAATGTGGCTAGTTCTTTTGTGTGGTATATTACCTTAAGTGTAAACAAACATTATGTTTATCACTCGGATTATTTTAGAGCTAATTAGGGATGCCACAGTACAGTAAGTGCATAGCTACATATGTTTGTATATAACCGATTTATATAACACTTTCCATTAAAAACTCATGTTACCCAAAAGTTATATAGGCTACGCGATCTGGTCAAGGTTACACGAGTCCATTGAATGAGGCGGGGTATAAATTTGTGGCAATCAATGTGGGAAGCCTACTTCTAGCATTGAGCCACTATTGGCTGAAAAGAAGAAGAAACATATAGCCTACTTTGTTATTGCTCATATCCTATTAGTCCATATAGCATATTACTTTGATGCTTCTGTAAGTTGGAAAGCGCCGGTCAGCCGTTATCAGTGTGACCTCTTAAATCATCGCAGGCACGCTGCCAAATACATCGAGAATTTCATCCCTTTGATATCATTGTAAAATACAATGACACACAGTAACTATAGCTGAAATATACTATATGCTTAAATTATTACCATCCTAATTAATATTATAAATGCGTAAAAGTTTGTTTGTTTGTTAAGCTTTAATTCCTTACCAATTCGATCGATTATTATGTCATTTTGCACACACATTATCAGGTGTACAGAAAATAGCATATGATACATAACTTTAATCTTGAGTATAAAATAGTTCCCGAAGTAAGTTCGTAAAACCTTGATCAATAATATTAGTTACTATACTTTTACTGCTATCATCTACAAAAATTACCACCGTACAAAATAAGAAACGAATACCAGCAGGTAACAGCTAATAAAAAATAATTGGTTGTTAACAGTTTACAAGGTTAATTGATATCAATTATTTTAAAGACATACACAAAAAAATAATGACAGCTGTACTAAACCTTCGTTTAATACTACGTTCAAAGAAAATTACTTTAGGATATGGCTATGGGCTATCTAATCAACACAATTAGTATTTCATTTAAAATGGTGGAAAATGTGCGGAGTAAGTAATTAGGAACCATTTAGTTCAAGACATTGGTAGACACCGGATGATATTCCCATTATTAGGGTATCATTAGCTCATTATTTTAAAGTAAAAATAATACCTGACAAAAAATTATAATGATATTTAACAACCTTAATTAAAGCGACATAGAAAGTAATTATTATCACGACTAACTTCACAAAGGTTGTACTTATAGGATTTTTTTTTTCAATCAACTTTAATTTTACATTTTCATTTCATAAAATAGGCCGCAGCTTTACCTGAGTAATTTATTTATATGGATTTATAACGATATACATATGAACACCGTACGACTTTATTACTCTGTCTTTTCAATGCCCTTATAGGCTGTTGAAGAGGTTATAACTAGTACCTAAGATCTACCTAATAATTTATTTACCTTTTAATACATTATACACTTCATTTTCATCTTTCTTCCAATAAAACCGTTTAATAGTTCTCACTTTCTCTCTCTTTTCAGCGAAAAGTCGTCTACTACTCCACACAGGCATCTCTTGAGCCCTAAAATTACTTGTTATATTTAAATTGTTTGAAGTACTTATTGAAAATTGTGAATGAGAGCAAGTAAAGAGAGGATGACACATATAGGAGGTTTGTTTAAAGCCTTCTGTTGCCTTACCCGTACTTAGAGTTTTTTTTTTAATTTACAATAATTTAGAAGCCTTAAAGTTTCTCTCTTTGGTACGAAACTCCACAAAATTGCTAATTCGTAGAAGAAAAAACAGACGAGATCGGAACGTAGCTACAAGGACGAAAACCAAACGCGTTACTTTATACTGAGATAGGGTATAACTAATACACTTAAAAGAGCTAAGTTTAAGCTATGTAGTAATACAATATGTAACACCAATACGGTCGGACGATGCGGTGAGCTCGCCGCCGACGGAAACTGCTTCCGGAATGAAGCTTTTATCAACGCTGTTGGAAAAAATCAACCCGCAAACTGAAAGAAAGTTGACCCATTTTAAGCTCGAATTGGTTTGTTCTATAATTTATTAGTTACAATTTCATGTTTTAGTTCAATACTGACACGAAATTTTTGTTTAATTTAAGCTTACAATCACTTGAAAAGTAACAGTGGTAGAGCCCGCAACAACAACAGTTGTCACACGAATGGGCCGGATCGACCTGTGAAATACCGCGACCTCACAGAAGACAGGTGTGACGTAGGAGTATACTTCTGCGTTTCGTCTGCTGAGTAAGGTTCCGGAGGTCCAATTTCAGTCCTCATCCCTTTCTCATCCTTTCCTAATAATGATAGGTTGGATAGGAAGGATGGGAAGAGGAAGGAGAAGAGTACTGGATGGGGAGGGGATGGATAGGAAATAGGAAACATTCTATTTCCTGTCTATCACTTCCTCTATCCATCAAAGGTAGCCAACGTATCTGTGACTCATTTGCTTGTTGCGAATGTCTATGGGCAGCGGTCACTTATCATCAGATGCCTCCTTTCTTGCTCGTTTGCCTTCCTTCTACTATTTAAAAAAAATGGAATCAATCTCTACATCATTATATCATTTACAAAGCCATTGTCAAATCCACAATTGTATATGATAATAACTCAGCCTTTTTAGTACGTTTCCCCACTGGCTTACTCTGCGAGAGAGGGAAGGGGCCATAATCCATCACGTTGGCCCAGTGCGGGTTGATGGATGTAACACGTGTTCGAATTTGGTGGTTCTAAGACATGCCGGTTTCCTCGCAATGTTTTCCTTCACCGTTTTTTTACAGTGGTGATGAAATAAATCACACAAAGTAAAGCGCCAGGCAGTTCAAACATGCGACCTACAGTACGTAAGTCGGAGCCTTTACCAATGGCTACCACTACCCCTAAACACAATTGTATAATTTAAGAAAAATAATGTTAGAAACATAATAATACTTGTATTCTTCCTCTTTTGTAGTTTGATAAGTACTTAAATGTTAAAAATTAACAGTACACATTTGTGTGTCAAACGCTAAGGAGCATCCTGCTTTGTGGGACATGCTACTATCATTCTGATGCATGCTACACAGGGTAGAGATATGTTATCTTGATTGTTTACAGGCTTCAGGCAGGGAGCTTCTCGCTAAGCTACGTCTTTTAGAATTTAGCTACATGTTCCCACATTGGTTTACTTTAGCATGTATGCCTTTATAGTAAATAAGCATATTTTTTTTCCTTATGTTCTGCTAATTAGAGAATGTGATGGTTAATTAAATATGCTATTGGTATTCTTCGTGCTTCATATTATTATTATTCGAATGAAATAAAAATGTTAAATATTTTAAAAAGAGAAATATATACAATATCATAATGTTTCATTATACTCCATCTCTTTCTCTTTCGTTAATGAAAATGATACTCGAGCGAGTACCACGAGAATATCTGCAGTGAATTCAATGCGAAATTAAAAATTTAGTTGAAGAGATTTTAACCTCATTACGTTTCTCTCACTATATTAAAATTTAAAAAAGTAATAGTTAAATTTAAAAAAATATAACCGTCTGACTGTATAAATTTTGACATATTGATGATTTACGTCAACTATTTGCGTTTTTTGATGACGTAGGAATATAGCACTCCGGGAAGACATGTTGACACTTCGTTACACGAACTTTAAGCTCGCAAACCAGGCGGATAAGGGAAAATATACACATTTTATTCGAAGATTTGCTGGTATAAAATATGATAGACTAAAAATTTACACGACCAATGACATTTGATTTATATCAATCGCCATTGAAATAGAATGACGATTAGTTTTTGAGCTGCGAAAATTGATTCTAAGGACATTGATATGCTTTCAAGTGATCTGTGAACTTTTGTCGTCTTGTCAACAGTTCATTAGGTGCAAATGTCCCTTCTAGTTTCTACTAACGCGATCTCCGTTCTTGGAACCATATTTAAAATCAGTAATTGAATTTCTTACAACTTATATAAATAATTAGTCCCTTAAAAAGACGCGAATAATCAAAATACATTACACATATCAAATCATTGAAGTAGTAGTACTCGTAGGCTTTGTAATAATTCTCATTGTGTCTAGTTGCTAACATAAAATGTGTTTCAGTTTATTAAAGTTTCGCTTTAAATGAAAGCAGGCGCGTTATAGTTTTCACAAACTAGTTAATACGTGTGTGCTCTGCGAGTAATAGCAGCGGCTAGTTTAATTCCGCCTTTGTTTGCAAAGCGGGCGGGGGAGCGTACCGCGGGGAACGGAGCCAACGTATTCAATTTACAACATGTACACGAGAGCATGCGACCCAGCAGGGGTAGCTTAAAGCATATGATACGAGTGATTACGCCAGGCGGTTTTGCGGAACGCCGCGCCCCTACAGCAACATTGTTGCAACGTAGACCTAGGCAGGTTTGCAATTAAATGAACAGGTTGTGTGTGCACGATTCAGCGTTTATCACCGATATGTAGGTAGAGTCGATTATTGTGGTAAATAAAATTATGTATATGCTAAACCCGAAATACGATTAATAATTATATAATATTAAAATATGTGTGCTAAGAGTAATTAGTCTATATATGTAAAAGGAGAAACTAACTGACTGATATATAACCTCACAGCCCAAACTACTTAGAGACTATAAGCGAGCACAGCATATTCATTACCTAAAAATCTAAGGTAGAGGGTGAGGTAGAAGTTTGTATGGAGAAAATACCCGAGGGAAACTGGGCCGCATCGCTAATTACGTATAATTTGTATAAATATAACAGCAATAAAAAGCTTGAACATTAATTAAGATTAGATTTGGACACCCAATTAAACAAAAAGCTGTCTAAAGAGATTAAATTTATTTAATATAGAATAATAAACTTTTTTGTAAAATCTACCTTCCGAGGAAAAGAATGTAATGTACGTACTTGAAAAAAGGCCTAGTACACTTATATGACTCACGATAAGAGATGACTTCTAACGAAAGTATTAGCAAAATTAGAGTGCATTACTTTATAATGAATAAGGAGGCCCTTTGAACAAAATTAACAAACTCCGGCGATAGCTATTTTCGGCAGTGATGCTAATGAAATGTTTCAAAAACTTTAATTAAAACAAAGAACTTTAAACCTTTCGATTCATGGAGAAGTTTCATTTAGGCCGATACTTTATTCACAATTAATTTTAATTTGTTTTTGTAGCTACTTATTCTATAAAAAATTATACCACCTCGTTATTAAAATCGGGTCATACATAAAAAAATACCAATCGAATTGATAGCCTCCTCCCTTTTGGAGTCGGTTAAAAATTTACCTTAACAATAGGCCTATTTTTTAATACATTTATGTATGTAAATATATGTACAACTGGGAATTGCCGAGGAAAATGATAGAGAACTATTATTAATAAATGTAAAAATACTTAGAAATTTACGTGAGCAAGGCAAAAATCGATATCCACTTTTTCTGAAGAACAAAAAATTATTCTTAACAATGTCCTATAGTTATACGGTGAGGCTAACAGATTCCAGATACCATCCACGTATAGGGCTCATGGATAACATTTACGGGAGGGCGACACGGGACGATATTTATGACGATTCATGGGAGAGCTACTACCAGAAGTAGTTGTCTGTGGGCTCATGATGATGTCGAAATTACTGGGTATCCAACTTATACTGATAGTCTAGCAGGCCAATCAAGCATCTATTTATCACCGTGGTATATTAATTAATTGACAAAAGTTACAGTGCGTAATGCTGTCAATCTATACGTACGGTTTTCGTCACGTTCTAGAAATCTATCTTTAACTTAATAGTGTTTAGTGGTAAACCAGTAAAAATTATTGAATATTGGTGGATTATTCTTGTTTTAAACTTAAGTTTCGTTTCAATTTATTATTATTTAATCTATTATATCAAGGAATATGCACGTACTCTAAATATGCTAATAAACTTGATTAAAGCCCACGCCTGTCGCTCTTAATAGTGATAATGAAATTTTTCAGATTTCCATTTTGCACGGCTCGTACGGATTGCATTTAGCATTTTATTTTCCTGTACTCATTTACAAACGTCCAATCCGCCAAACCGTATGTTTCCTAAATCTGGTTACAACGACTTTCTTTCATGAATATTTAAATGTAAGGGACTAAGCTTCACAAGGAGGTCGTTTTATAAGTCTACGCTATTATGAGAGAGAAATAGAATTGACGACAAACATAATGCTAAGTCAATATTCAATCAATAAGGACAAGACGCTCTAGCGTCGTAAATTATTTACTCATCACTTTTTAATTTTTTTTTTCATTTACCAGAATAAGTAAAAATAAATGTATGTTGATATTATAAAGAGAGAAAAATATATATTTAGAGAAACCTACGTAACCAATCCCAAAAATTGTTTCTAAAATTCACACAATTCATCTGTAATTTTAAACAGGTAAAGAAATTTACCTTTGGTAGAGCATATATTTTTTAATTTGATTATCTGTCTGCCCAAAGCAAGCAGGACCGGGTTGCTATTTTATCTGTTGTCAACTGTCAAGGCATAGTTTCAAGACATACCCGGAAATGTGTTTCTGTTCGTGTTCTGTTAAATATTTTGCATAAGGTAAATATTGACTTAAACTTTAAATTAAGGCAGTTAGAGAATTTTGAAACTACGAAGCTCGACTTAATTCATACAGAGGAGAGAAACTTGCTGATTGCAGCCGTGCCGAAGCCGTGATCATAAACTTTAATTTAATATGCAAAATACCAAATGAGCATGACATGACTTATACTGTGAAAGTAGGGAAGAAGTTTTTACTTGATTGAATGACGTTATAATTTTCAATTCGTACATACTTATAGCCAATTTCAATGACAATGAAAAAACGCCAAGCTAAGTTGACTACGCTTGTTATGTTTAATGGTAGTGCCTAAGAGGTATCTTAAGACAATCTGGAAAGTCTGCGATATCCCACACCCTTCATCTTCTTTAAAATTTTCATACTGTTTATTACACCACAAGGCTTTGTGCGCGCGACTTTGTCAGCTACAATTAATTAGATCAAGTAGGCTCCTTGTTCTTTTAAGGTTTTACTTATTTAGAAATCTTTTTAGCATATTAATTCACTTAACATTATTTTTATAATAAATATAATATACTTTGAAAATTTATTTTGAATTGATGAGGCCGAAGTCTGATTTACCCCCCTCTTTTAGCAAGCAAGAAGATATAGTGCAAATTCGTGTATCGAATAACTTTGGCTAGTGTTCGGCTTTAAAGCATCCGTTGGAGAAAAGCTTTGCGTTTTTTTTACGTACAAATTTTGCATCAACTTCAAAGCTTTCATATATGTGTTATATCGCTCAATTGTATATTTTTTGTAATCACCGCGTAATTTTTTTGTTAAAATTTTTATATTAAAGTTATGTTAGATTTGATTAACGATCAATAATACAAAAATGTAACTCTAAAAGTCAAAAACTCGAAAATGCCCCAATTAGGACGTTTTTTTGTAAGCCTGTGTTTTTGTATGATTACATTTATGGATAAGTGACAAACAATAGCTGTCCCCTTTTGTCTTATTATAAGAATTACTCTATCCTTTTTACACCATTTCACTGTCATTCTATTTAGTTTTATTTATCAACTGTCATACTATTTAGTTGTGTATCTTTTATTCAATATGCATGGTAAGTTCGTGGGTGATCATGCTATTTAATTTACACGACGAGTGTTCGGCCTAAGCTAGCCTATTTAATATAATTGATCATGTAACTACCACGTTATAACAGAAATCTCTGTGAAAAACATATAGATGTCCCATAAAATTAATCTCATGTAAATTTCATAAAACGTAGTGTAAACATTGGATTGTTCACTTCATTATAGAGAATAATTGAAGTCAATTATAATTTAACAAACGCCGCATCCTTACTACAGTGATAATTATTTGTGTCTATTTGTACATTGTAAATGTGTATACTAGTAGTTATCTGGCAATGTCACGTGGAACGTGAACGCACAGCACGCCTCCACGACAGACGTCCCGCTGACAAACGTCATCGGCACGTCCCTGACGTATTTTCGTAAAACTTCTATCAGAGTATATCAGACGACCCTATTTATAGCGCGGCCATTTACGCCTATCAACAGGATATAAAACCGGCCCTTGGTTGTTCCGCTATACTCGCATATCATTCAGATATGTAGGAACTGCTGTCAACAAAAACAATTGTAACATTTTATTTTTCATTATGTTTGTTACAATACTCGTTTCCCATTTAGAATTTCAACGATATTGATAAATAATTTAACGTACTGTAGGTAGTGGGTTCGAACCCAGACAGGCGCTTTACTTTGTGTTAACTTATTTCATCACCACTGCTCCAAAAACGGTGAAGGAAAACATCATGAGAAAACCGGCATGTCTTAGACCAATAAATTCGAAGACATGTGACATCCACCAACCCGCACTGGACCAGCGTGGTGGATTACGGCCCCTTCCCTCTCTCGGAGAGGAGGCCTGT
>JWHW01054765.1:71745-83469 GCA_000931545.1 Papilio glaucus
TAAAAAGTCCTGCCTTTTTTTACCCTAATTGACAACTCTGAAGGTCCTCGTAGTCATTAGAGGTTTTCTTAGTATATTTTAGCGTTATTCGATTTCGAGGAGAGACGCGCTCCTTGAAATCGTTCCTTCTTCATCTTTATTGGATATAATATCAGTTAATAATACTTTGGACCGCAGTTGAATCAAGATAACCCACATTGGCCATAGAACTTTTAAATTAAGCGGTATTGAACAGCACATTGTTCGTGGAAAGGATCGTCAATGGGACCAAATGGTTCCAGAGTGGTGGCCACGTATTAATAGATGATGCAGTATAGGTAAGCAGACTAAAAAATAGACCGACGATTCTGCAGGAGTCCATTGGATGGAACCAGAGGGTAAATGAAGGATCTTTGCGCTAGGGGCAAATGAAAATAATGAAAATTTCTATATTTTCTACTATAGCATTAAATAAACAAGTTTCTATATATCGGTGTGTACAGAATTGACATCCTACGCAGTCTAGACATTTTATAAATAAAGATCCATGGTCATGCACTGTACCAACTCAAATAGCCTATGTAGCAATTTGTGAGTAATTTATTGACAGTCACAAAGGTAGTGATTATATTTAAATATTGTGGTTTCTCTTTTGTTTTTGTGGGTAGTATGACTTTAAGAAAATATTCACATTACTCGTAAGCTTTTGTCGGAGTTATGAAAGAATTAAGGCGTTTCTTTTTAAGAAAATATATTACAAGCGAACAAGGTTGTGGGAAAAGCTTACAGTTATAGAATTTCAAGCAACAAAATGTTATAGGTGTATGTTGTGTTTGGACTTCTAACGAAAAGAAGAGAACAAAACAGTTATCTGTAAAAGTTCGACTTAGTAGGAGGCTTCTTTTCTATAACATCTTTGAATTTCTGGCTTAAATGCAATTCCGAAGACCAGTGGATGAAGACGGGCAGAGGTTTACATCTTAATTAATTATTATAATATCTTTATTATTATGTTCATTAAGTGATAAAAATAGGTATAACGGAGTAAAATATTAAAAGCAATGTGAAATATGAGTAATAAAGTGCATAAAATGCACCAGAGAACAATTTTATAGAACGTACGAAATTCAACGTACATTTGCACGTCGGTTCCATGCTCTCACACTCATTAACTCCGGTTACATAATTAAAAGGGTGCAGTTCATTCTCAAGCGTTGCTAGATGGCGTTTAGTATGTGTTGTTTAAACACGCCCCATGTACACAGGGCGCTTAACGCCGTGTTGATTGTCCACACAGTATACTAGCTAGTATTAAGTGGCTGCACAAACATTTGTTCGTGATCTAATCATTGATCGAAAATCTTCAATTTGTTTTAAGTATTTAATTCATTCTTTATGTTTATTTAATTTAGTCTAACAAATGTTGTCTAAAGCCGTCCTAAGCATCTATGGTTGCCTTAGGGACCTCTAAATTCATTATACCAACAATCCCCATGACAAATACTGGTATTAAACCAGTGTTCATACCAGTATTTGTCATGGGGATTGTTTGGTGATTTCTTCGTAGTCAGTACTTTGAAGAAATTACCGGGTAGTACCGTCTGGGAACTCGCAAGGAATTTAATCAGAACCAACAAACTTTTTTCGTGTATTCACTAACAACTTTTAGCGGTATATTTAGTTCACATACCTTGATCTAAGATGGTAGAGAATTAAAAAAAAAAATAATAGATGATGGATAAGTGAAAAACCAGTTTTTAAAGAATAATTAAAATCTAGGAGCTATATTAAAAGTATTTTATGTATTGATAGATTCATTTGAAATAATATACAGCAATTATATACAACAAATATAGGTAAAATATTTATAGTGTTTGCTGCCAATACAATCCACAGATAATCCAAAAATGTGAAAAATAGGAAAACAAAGCTTTTAGTAGAACTGAAAACGAACCGTTGTTACAGACAAAAGCATATTTTTCACTTCACGCTGAAAATTAAGCCATCCGTAACGTCGACTGCACATTCAACCGCAACGCCGGCGGCTTCGTCAAAAATTCATTCCACGACCCAATACGACTCGATTCAAATCCAATTAAAGATTGGATACAGTGTTGTTATTGCAAAGTCATGTCATATCCAGGCTTGTTTTTAATTATGACAACGAACAAGTAACTAACGATGAGTCATGCAATACATGAACCTATATTTGTAGTATAAGTCTTCACGGTTGATAAAAATAAAACAAATTATATTCATCTGATATGTTTATACTTGCCTAGATGTCAATAATAGAAACATGTTTAGCAATATTTAGTCCTGATAGAAGCAGAATACGAGAGGTAGTTGGAACTGGCAGTTGAAAACACCAAATATTCTAGAAAAAAAAATTGTTATCAATACATTTCTTACGAAATTGATTCTTGGAAAGAAATAATTACAGGTCTTATGAAAATGGGAAAATTACACTCTTTATTTCTCTAAGGGGCGATTTCACTTTAATGCAAACGGCATTAAAAAAAGTTTAAGAAAACTACGTTCTGCTTAATCGAGTTTATAGTTCGACACCGACTCCGAGGCCAAAAATAAATATGATTAAGAATTGATTCTTATGTTTAATTGCGTAAATTTATTTTAAACTTTTAAGTGCATTTCTTGTTTTTAAATATAGTTTTTTTGAAGTCGGTTTTGTTTTTGCTTAAAAGTTTTTACCGGTTTCAGTTTTGGACAACTGATTTACAACTGGTTTGACTAGAAGTTTTGACTATACATTAGAAGAGAAATTTGAAAGCAGTTAACATTAATATTATTTAAATTTAGTGTGGAATACTTAAAGGCTTCCCAGAGCAACACCAATTTTAAGCTGCTTTCGACCCATTTAAATGTTACGCAACGAAATAGGATTAGTAGATAGATAAATATATGTTTATTTAATTCTGTTATTATACTTACAATGTAAATAGAGAATATGAGTTTAATAGAGGTAAATAAAATGCGTACAACGCTTTATACCAAGGCAATTTTGGTGCTTGCCAATGAATTGAGATCGATAAGACACAGATCCTTATAATTCGTTGCCAAATAACAGAGGCAATGTTTTCACTAGGCAATTTTAAAATGGCAAGACACTCTTTAATGTTTTCGAACGAGCCGACGCGACGCCTGTTGACACGCGTTATCACGGTACTTTGTGTTTGAAAAAAAAATGTTATTTAACCCCTTGTTTTAAATAAATATCGTGATTAGAAATATGTATACCTTGTTTCATTGCAAGATATTATTTATTTATTAAGAATACCAACAGCGTATTAAGAAAAAAAATCACAAAAAGTTTGGCCACTAACAGTTGTTTTTTTACATTTTAGCAAAGTACAAAAACTACTAAAATATTACAAAAATAACAAATAGCAAGATGGAAAGTCGAAACTCTCTTGCAAGTTACACTTGATTCAAATGTGAGATACAAGAAATAAGATACATACACACATACAAACATATATACTACAGCAAATATCGTGTAAAACTCCCATGTATCTATATATATCCCATGTATCTATCTTTAAATAAAAGAAACGGAGGGAATATATAAAATATGATTAATAAATAACTACATTAATTAAGAGTATATACTAAAAGATTCATTTTAATTTCGTAGTTTCATTTAAAAAAAGAACCTATCAATCGTTTAATAGTTACAGTATCGTCGTTTTCACAAAAAAATGTAGCTTTGTAAATTTTTGCTTTAAAATTTCTATTTAAAAGGTTAAATGTTATAGACTATATTATTAAAATATCTATTATAGGTACTCGTAATTCGCGTTATGGTGTTGTTGGCTGTGTATGTAAACGATCATAAATATGTATGATTGTTTTAAACAAACGTAATTTTCCATGCATGGCGGCCATTACACTTTGTATACTTTCATCGGAAATGTTGTAATTTTGTGTAAATCGTGAGATTAAGTGAGGTAAAATTGTGTAATATGGATAACTAATGTTATAAGGTAATATGAGAAAATGTTGTTTTCCGTAAATAATTTGGGATTTACGAATTATAATGTAAAATCACAATACAAAAATCATATCTTGCTGTGAAACAAGGTGTATAATTTTACATTTCAAGTTGTTAATATTAAATTACCAGCCTGTCTGACCTAAGTATGACGCACACCTTATCACTGTATACAATAATATTACAAATACTTTGTTGTAAATACTCTCTTGAGGTCTTTTTATAGAAAAGTATTAAATATTATATTCAAATTAGTATAAATATCGAAATATTTCAGTTCTTTTGTTTGAATAATACCGGGACTTGGTCGGTGTTAATAGCTCCCGCTCGGACGTGTATTGACGGAAGAGACGTCAATTCATAATGAGGCCGAGCGGGAACGTTACGTTCAGTCAGTTTTCTAACCAATTGGATGTTAACAATAGATTATTACTGTCAAATATATACTGTTTTATAAATATTCCAAACTATTCAACATTTATTTTAAATTAAAGTATATTAAACGTCAGAGTAACATATAAATTACGTAAGTATTTAGAGATTATTATTATTAAATTTCATTACAACTTAATTATTTAATCGAATTCTCAAAAAGTGATTGAATCCGTAGTATACAAATTTCGAGTTCTTTTTATAATTTGATGGTCTTTTTTTCATAGACGTGTCACTTAGAAAGAAACAATCCTTAAGAGTCAGGTCATATTTTTAAATTTAATTGAAGTCACCTTTTGTCGATTCGATTCGCAGGCAACTTTTGCAAAATACTTGAATGCAGTTCAAATTCAATTTAATATCAAAAATAATCCTTTTAATAAAATCTCCTATAAACAACATTTAAAGTACTTTGACACTATGTCGTATGGCCCTGGGACTACCAATAGATTTTAGAAAAAACAACAATTAAACTGTTAGCTTAACCCTTATTAAGGTAATAATCTCTTTATTTTTAATTAGTAGGAGTTAAACGAGTAAGAGGATCACCTCATTTTACGTGATATTACCACTATCCATGAAACTCCCCAACAATCATAGGTCTCAGATGTATTGCTAATATTTTTGGGAAAAAAAGGGAAGGGGAAAGTAGAGGGGGAAGGGATCACCGATGAAACGAAGAAGTATTAACACCTCTAAACTTGGGGTTGGTGGACCGTGGTCCGAATACGGGTTGCAAAATGTCGTAACTTGTTTCGCTAAATGTTATTAAATATGTCAATGTACATATTACTTGAAAATCACATAACTAGTTCTATTTTCGAACGTTTGAAAACCCCTTATGTTCTTTCTTCCGGACCTTGATTAAAAAATTGACTGTATCCGGACCTCACTTAACAAAAATAGCATTAATTTGGATAATGTTCACTTCCTCAATACAATCTTAGACTAACGTACGTGATAAGTTAAAATAATTCAAGTCGTAAGTGGATATCGTCCGCTATCCGCTTGCCTGATCTCAATGTGTTTGTTACGTAGATAAGAAAAACACAATTTTATTATACGCAAATCTGTTACGTCGTGGCCTTTATTAATATAATATTTTCGTACCAGCGCTACTGTCCCACACGTCTATTTTCGTTTAAAGATTATGTTTATTATTTTCTCTTTAGATTATTTTTGTTTCCAATGTCAATTTGTGTACACGTACGTGGAGGTGGTCTGGAAGTTTGTGATCTTCCAACAACGATATTTAGAATTTAAAATTGATCTGAAAAACTATCGCTAAAAAATACGGTAATAATAAGTAACCCAGAGGTGTAGGCAGAGCTTCTTCTACATCTATTCATCTACGCATACCATGCATGTTTGTTATGGGTACTGTTTAAATCGTCCTTCTTTAATATGTCACTAATGTGATCGATACAAGTTCTCCTCGGAAGTCCCCTCGCAACACTGCCACTTACATTTGTATCGTTACTCTCTCTTCATTCATCCTTTCATCGTTATTCATTCATTGTTAAGCGTACACTGCTGAATGTACCGGGTGCTGAATATATCGTTAAGTGTGCACAGCTGATTATTCCGTAACTATTATAGATATCAAAAAACTTTATACTGATATCGAAAGTAATTTACGTAACGAGTGAAATGACAATAATAACTTTTTTTTTTAAATAAAACGAGAAATATCCAAAAAAATACATTAAACACTCCCATACATTTAGTATGAGACATTAGAAAGGTTTTAGTTTCCTTATTTTAAGTGGAATAGTCCACTCATTTTACCCTTATCATTTTATAATTATGTTTGATATGATATTGATGATTTTTAAGGAAAGTTCATTTAGAATCTGTAAATAGAGCTCGTCATTGTATTGCACAACGAGGACGTCACTTCGACCATCTTTGCTCATCTCAGCTTCGAATACAAAATTTTGAACTTACTAAGAAAGAAAATGTATGGGAGTGTTTAATGTAATTCTTTTGGATATTTCTCGTTTTATTTTTAAAAAAGTTATTATTGTCATTTCACTCATTAGGTAAAGTACTTACGATATCAGTTTAAACTTTTTTGATATCTGTAATAGTTACGGAATACTCGCTTGTGCACACTTAACGATTACACCATGTTTAAATAACAAAATAAAATACTGGTTTAATTTTATTTCTTATCTTAGAAAATATTGTTAATATAACTTGTAGACGACGTGGGTACGAATTATTAGTTATACAAGTATTATATCCGCGGGTAGGGAACGTTGGCTCTTTGTTCCCCGGTGACCTGTAACTGAGGTTTTCGTCTCTTCATATATTTGAATATAACACTTGCATTTAAATTACTTTGAATACAAAACAGTATGCTATATATTACCTAAATCCGTATTGACTGAAACAGCTGGACTTATTATGATGATTTTCAGGAAACGTTCGGATTGGCCTAACACAACCTGTGAAGTTTGATAGCGATCGGATCAACATTATTAGCGCGAAGGCGGGGCGGATCACTAGTACTTAATAAATATTTGACGTCTGATATACAATTTATTTATTAATAAAATATTCTTTCAGGAAACGTTTTCATTTAACTATTAAATACGAGTATATTTTTTTTAGTACAAGAAAAATTATACTACAGAATTTTTCTATGTCAATGTATTATAGAAAATATTGTGTAACATGTACACGCGCACATGGAGGTCAAGGTAATAAATGAGAGTCAATGACGTTAATTTACACTTTGTTTTTGATAAATACACCGCACAGTTATAAATAATGTGCGTTGACAAAGCTTTGTGAAAGCAATATCGCTAATTATTTGAACTTGACTGTACTTGAACGTGGTTAGAAACCGTGATAAAATAAGGGTCAGTGTATCAAACTGGGTAACAAACTATCCTATCAAGTTTATAAAATAAATATACGCTCACGCTCGTAACCCAGAGGGGTAGGCAGAGATCATGGATTTCCATTTGGCGTGATCCTGGCACACCTCTCTCGCTTCTTCTACATTCATACATCTACGCATACATGGTCGTCGGTTATGGGTGCTCCTTATATCTCCCTTTTTTAGTAAGCCACTAATCTGATCGATATAAATTCTCCTAGGGCGTCCCCTACCAACACTGCCACTCACTTTTGCTACATAAATTTGTTTCTATATTCTCTTTTCATTCATCCTTTCAACATGCCCGAACCACCGAAGCATACCTTTCTCAATTCTAGTAACAACATCCACTTTTAAGTCACACTTGTCCCTTAGAATGCTATTTTAATCCTATCACTCAATGTCACGCCTAACATACTTCTTAAGGATCCTGTCAGTTTTATTTTAATAACATATTTAGTATATTTTATAAAAAGTTACCGACAGAATAAAACAATCATTTTTAAATTCAAAATAACAGCAATACTATTTTGATAAATTACTTTTGATTATGACGAAGTCACAAATCGCTTTGAGTCATTTATTTAACCAACAACTGTCGCCTCATAAAGGCAAGCTATGCAAGCAGACGCCTCGAAACTCATCAGTGAGTCATTTTCTCATCGCTGTCTCCCAGGGCGTGTTCATTTACATTTCACTTAGAGTGGGAGCCTTAAGAGTAACAACGGGAGCTCCAGTGGATATAAAATTTGATTGTTACATTTAAACTTTTCATAGTCAATTTGTTGAAAACTTATTGAAGAACAATTAAAGGAAAAACATTAGTAAAATTTTCATGTTGAACTTTGTATACAGACTTCTAGAATCAAAAGAAAATGATTGAGAAATCGAGTTTTCCCAACAAGTTAAAATAAGTTAAAATTAGTCATTTATTCTTAAAAGAGGCGAATGTCACATAATGTACTATTTCATTTGCAAGGTTGAATTAAGATGTACATAGGTCGGACAATTAATTTAACTGATGGTAGTAGATAGATCAAGTCTTAGTCTCAACACTATGAAAAAGTACGAAATCTCTATAATTATTATTACATCACATTTCTTCACTACAACTTATAGTCGGAGATACAAGAAACGTTGTTGGGCAGTTAAGTGAACATTGTGAAAATTATTACTGCAAACGTTAGCAGTGGTAGAGAGAATCCTCACCCAACAATCGAATCGCCATAGAGACTGTTCGTCCCTGCCGTCCCGCTGATTCTTCTTTACGTGGCCGTAATTCCCGAAAATTTTTGGCCTCACCGGCGATCCGTTCTACAAGTAACGTACACGACCCATTGCCGCTTATATATAACTTAAAGTGCTATTCCGTGTTCAATATGTGCTATATAAATTCGAGGTATGATAAATAAGTGCACTAGCTCACAAGCACAACTTTTTTAATCAATTATATAGTGAATAAGTTAAACTTAATCCAGATTCACAATTTAAATATTTGAAAATATTTACAGTGACCTATTTTATGTAAAAAAGCTTGCCACAAAAATTATAAATCGTTAAAAGTTTGAAATATTCCTGGGTAATTTATATTTAACGAACTAGGGTTGTGGTTTAATTTATTTCATAATCTTTTATGTATTATTTTACTATTCAGGACTTTTCTAACATTTCGTGTTTATGTGTCACACAAACCTAGATAGTCAACGGAGCCTGGATGTGACTACAGTCACTATACATAGTTCTTATGCTGCGGGTCCAGAATTTGCTTCAACATCGCGGCCACGTACGTGGCTACGGAACGAAGGTAATACAATATAATCACGGTTGCGGATGTCCGCTGATGACGGCAAGGGCAACGTTTGTGACGATCAATGGGGGAAGCCCATGTCCAGTAGTTGTCGACTGTTGACTCGTGATAAAACTCGCCTTATGTCACTGCCACACATGACAAGAGAGTCACCGATTTCTTCTCTTTTTAACAACTGAATTATACATATTTCACAAGGATATAAAAGTTCGTTTAATCTGACGTCTAAGGTAGCAATCAGGAGGTTACAACACTTCCATTTGGCGCGGTCATGGCACAAGTATCTCGTTTGTACTACATCCATTCTATCCTATTACATGCCCGAAGCATACTTTTATCAATTTAAGTCAAAACAGCCTGTTTTATGCCACGCTTCTTCTTTGTAGCGTTACTTTTAATTCTATAATTCAGAGTCACGCCTAATTCTTCTCAAGGTTAGCATCTGAATGAATTTTAATTAAAATTATACTAACATGCCAAACCACTTTCTTGGCAAACCCGGCTCTTACTTCCATACATTAAATTTGGGACTGGTAGATCATTTTATATTGCCCGACCAGCCTTCATAGTAACATTGTGCATTTATATATTATTTATTAGTATTAGATGAAGGTACTACAATACTAGATATTGAAAGTCAATTAAAAAATGTTAAGAAGAAGAAAGATATGACTATTATTATCGACCCAATACACACAATTCTTAGCTCGACAGTAGGCATAAAGCGACCCCTTAACAGTCTTGTCCAAGCCAACGAAATTTATAAAAGTTTCATAAACTCATTGGCACACGCCATCTGGAAGTCGATTAGGGTTATCTAGATTTTGGCACGGTACGGTAATTTCTGCTCCTTAAATCTTCATGTTCAAACGATGCCTGCATTTAATTTGTGCAAAGTATACATGCATATGTGACGCATACGTGCATCAAATATATACTTTGCTTATGTATATACGAAACATAATATCTTCGATTTATTTATACACTAATGGACACATAAACTGCAACAAAGTGCAAACTACTTTTAAATTATTGTGTAGGGAATATGCATTATTTTTCATACCAATTTAAATTACAAACTATAAACCGGTTTGTCATCTTTAAAACAGCGTAGTATCATGAGGTTAGGTCAAGCTTGCTTATTGAAAACTACAATTTAATTTTTTTGGAGTAAAACCAAAATCTCCTTAATTAAAAATGGCTTGTGTATTACGTATACATACGTAATACGTGCCCCAATTACTGTTTCCATTCGGTTTCTCATAGACCTGATAAGGGTTATTAAATGATCTTGGGTAATATTATTTAGTCGGTGTTGTTCTTAGTTCTGCTACCATTGTGTGCGCAGGATTTCACTGCTCTTTTTCAATTATCCCACACGTGCTCTTTGGGATTTAGGTGCCGGCTGCGTACTGGCCAGTTCAAAGTGCGAATGCCAACCTCTTCGTGATATTAATTTGTACAGTGGTGAGCGGCGGATTATCTTGGAATAGAATTAAATTTTCGCCTATGAGTCCGATGTAAGGCACATGAGCATGAGCCTCCAAAATCTGTGTAATGTACTACCTACCGTCGTTTTGACTGGTCATGTCGATGAACTCAAGTATAGTTAGTCTGTTCATCGATATGTCACCCCTAACCATACATGATCCGCCTCCAAAAGGAACGCGCTCCTCATTTTAACTTTGAGTATATCATTCTCCACTTCGACGATAGACTCTTCTCATCGGTGAATAACACGGGCGCCAATTGCTCTTTAGTCAAATTTAAGAGTTCACTTGAAAATTGTAAGTGAGCTTGTCTGTGAGTTGCAGATAAGTTTGGACCATTAGCTGGTCTAAAAGAGATGGCCCTTCCTTATTCTCTAATCCATGCACTTACAGTTACACCATGCACTTCGTTTAGCTCTTATTTAACGTCAGTTAGATGTTAAAAATGATTTCACAGAGAAGTTGACACAATTAACCTTTCATCACGAGGGGTAGTTAATCGAGTTATACCGTGACTGTCTCCACAAACCTTCAATATACTCGAGAAACCGCAGATTGATTTATATTTTAAATTTCTTCTTTACTTTATCACCAATGCCACAATTTGTGCGGCTTGTATCGACGAACTGTCGATGTTGTTGGAAGGAACGTTGTTATGATAACAGACATCCCAATTATATAATTGGTAACGATAATTTAATTAGTAGACATAAAAAAATATAACAATCAATTTAAAACATTACCATATTAACGCGCAAATCAAATATTATACAAAAAAATCGCGGCGACATTAGTTTCCTGATCCTGATATAGTTTTTTTTAATAATTATTAGACAGTCTTTTTTTCATATAAATTAATCTAAAAAGTTGCATTTTTTTACATATATCCTATCGTGATATTTGGGATCCAGACGACTTTCCTAATGCATTCGAATTTCTCCCATAAGGAGGCTTTTCTTTAGTTTTTTTTTACGACTAACAATGGTACTCAAATAATGAATGACAATTTCTTCTTTGACATTTGTTTGCGTCCCGCTCGCATGAGGAACCGTTACTGCTGGTGCTGTTGGAACTGGTACTGAGTTCAGAACCTTCCCATCGCCGTTTTCTTCTATAT
>JWHW01054765.1:83696-99670 GCA_000931545.1 Papilio glaucus
ATAAGTTTAATGCAACTTTTCGCGTCAGAGTTTCAGGGACAAAGCGAACTCCCCGGCAGCCGGCAATCATTGTTGCGCCTCCCGCCTACCGCTCATTGTTACGAAACTCTGTCTGTCGTAATGCTTACTTGTCTTCAAACAATTGCTTCTGCATTGCGATGGACATTTACTATTGCGGAAACTATCGCCGTCCTATATTAATTACTCTATGCAAGCTTCAACGAGCTACGACTGACAGCTTTGAAATTTTGGCGCACTAGAATAAATTGCTATTAAGTAAAGTCTTTAAAATCTTGTCACACCTTTAATGTTAAACGATACATTCAATTTGTTATATTAAATTTAGTTTGTAGTAATATTTGAATTGCCGCCAAGATATCAGTAAGGAGCACAATCCCATTAATGTCACTAAAAGCGCTATTAAACGAAGATAGTATTTACGTCACATTCAAAATAATTTTTTTAACATAACTATTTTGCTGCTTCGCTCATACTTTTTCGTGATACTTAGTTTTGAATTATGAAACAATTTTGCTATACCATAAATTATACGACAACGATATAAAATTTAAAATAAATAAAAGTTGGAATGGATTTTTCAAATATTTTTTCTTTCGATTCTAAAGAATATATGTTAAAACATATTAAATATGGGGGGATATAGTCGAGGTATATAAATGAGTAGCTCAATTTGCTTAAAACGATATATCCGCGAAGTTTTAATAAAAAAAATCCTTAAAGTTAACCAACTTAAGTAGTTGATACGAGGTAACATCGTGCTGATGTAGCGTGAATAATTTTTGCGTTACCACCTACTCAGGCATTAGTTTATACAACAGAAAAACTTCCAAAATAACAAAAGTATCGGCATCTTTTCATTTCTATTCGATAGCTAATAACGATTTTGCTATTACAGGTGTTCATCGTCTCAGTTAATATTTCAAACTAAAAACAATTTTAAGGATCCTTACAAATATTTTTAAAGTATCCACTTGAGAAAATATTACGAACTAGCTGTGCCCCGCGGTTTCACCCTCCGAGCATTTTAATGTAATCGAAATCGTTTCACAAGTACCTGACTATTTGTTTGTTTAAAAAAATTGTACATAGATATGAACATGGTAATTTAAAAAAAAAAACAAAATTCTGACTATTAAATTGATATTTATCCAAAAATACGCTCCAACTGTCAAACGCGTAAAATTAAAAAAGTCGTTAGGTCTTCTCAAAATTTCATATTTTTCGCGCATCTTTCTTATTTTTCTCTCTCACAATAAGAACCATCTCCTGACAATAACAAACACAAAAAAGAAATCGAAAAATCGGTCCAGCCGTTCACTTCCACGTGTGATGTCATGACCAAAGGAAATATGGATTCATTTTTCTGTATAAAAAAATGATTCGCAAATTTTAAACAAACGGAATTAATATCAAATTAACAATATGTACTTTTACTTTGCTGACACAACGAAAGAATGCATCCTTTTGGAGGATAAGAAACCAATTAATATTAATTATAACTAAGTCTTACATTTATTTATATTCTTTTCTCTCTTAGCTCTTTGCTTACTGCACACGATGATATCATAAAGAATACTTCGAACAATTTATTACGTTAAGTAATAGCTGTTTGCGCCAAAAGTAGCCCGAGAATTCAGTATTGCACATTAATACCATAAAACAAAGCCTACATATCTTTTGGATAATGTATCTTTTAAAAGATTAAGGGATTATCAAATTCGGTTCATTAGTTTCAAAGTTTACCAATAAACAATCATCCTAGTCATAAAAGTAAGGAACTTATGCCTAGTGTATCTGTAATCACATCACTTTAGCTTCCCCCGATTCTCCTGCATGGAATCTTTTAATACTCTTTAATAATGTTTCCACAGTTTAAACTTCTCGTATACATAGAAGATAATGTTATTACAAAGGACATCAGTATCTTTGCCTAAACCGATAGCAATATCGTACTAGAAGCTATGAAAATTTTCATATAACAAATTCGAGTCAAAATCTCCCACAAACAAATACAAGTGCCAAAGACAAACACCAGACACAATATCCAGATGACTGTAGTTCGTCAGTAATTAAATAAACATTACAATAACTAATTTCTTCAGGTTACAGAGGTATGATTAGCTATTCACTATTCATCGAACCTATCGTCTACATTTAATTCAAACCCGGGCCGCTGATGTTATATTCAACCGCTTAGCCATAAAGCTCTCGCCATCACACAAGAGATATGGTTCTATTTATCAAAATAAAAACTTCAACTTTTCAAAATTAGTTCACTGCTCAATAAAAGATTTAATGTATAAATATGAAAAATTACATCCAAACAACACACATTGTCGAGTTTACGAGTATATATATGTATGTGAAACGTAAAAGAAATAGTAGTATGTCAACATTCTTATAAAAGTAAATACTTTTACCACGTTTGGAGTTTTTAAAATCGAAATTATTTGCCCTTTACACTAAATAACATGAACAAATCGGTGGTAAGTTACGATAAGAATGAAATGCGATTCGTTCGTATGAATTGAACTTCATGCAAGCGTCGCAGTGGAAAATATTTATAAATAAGAACTTAAAATAATTTGAAAGATGTGTAAAACAAATCTGCTTATCCAAGCCTTGGAAGCACCAACTCATGGAATTAGTCCAAGTAATTAATTTTAAGTTTCAGTAACCCCAAAAACTAAAATCCTTCCGTTTTCCTTTCCCATTTTGCACCTTTTCTTTTCTTCAATTTGTGTCGCGTCTGATTGGACCATCGTTAAATTACTTTCATCTCATTTAAGGCCTGATAATCTCTGTGAAAAGTAGATCTTGATTACAATGTAAAATATTAATTAAAATTCCTTATACTAACGACATAGTAAGAATATATAGATAATTTACTTATTAACTTACTTTTATTACTTTATTGTCACTAAAGGGCTGTGAAGTCTTTCGATATTTGTAACATAATATCCTTTGTTATAAAAATACTTATTGTACAAGGGCAAATAGAAAAGGAACGCTTGTATTACCATTATTAAAACAACTAAGTTAATGACTGCTCCCTTCAGTAAAATGAAAACTTTTGCTACACTTTCAAAAGTATTATACAGTTGTTTTTATTCTATAAAGAAACAAATGAGCAAGCGAGTGTGTACCGCAAGAGTCATTTTTGTAGTAAACGTCATTATCCACTCCAGCAGTGGAGAAGAACTGGGAGATGGACGAATGGTTAAGTGATGGGTTACCGAAGACACTTCACTCGTGCGACAAAACGCAGAAGTATCAGACAAAACTCGCAGAAGAAACTCATCAGGCAGAACGAAAGACCTCTACTTCACGCCTGTCTTTTGCGAGGACTTAATTCGTTCGAGCATCAGCTGCCACTGCTGATTCTGCTAATATTCGGATCGTAGTTGTGCGTCTATTCCGGTCCACAATTGGTAATCGATTTCGTTTAAAAAAGCTTATTTATATGCAATATAAATTATCGATTGTGCCATAGGGTCCCATTGTTATAGATTAATTTGTGTTAAAATCATGTACATGTGTGGTTACGTTTTACTAATAAGTTAAGTGAAAATGGGTTCGTACTAAATCAATGATAATGAGACACTTTCAGCTCACTCTAATCTTCTCATCGCTGAAATGATTAAAATACCAACATTTATAACTTGTTAACCGCAATAAATTCAACAATGTTATTTATATATAACCGCAATAAATTCAACAATGTTATTTATATACATTTTACAAATTATAATTTTTTTATCATTCTACGGCATTAGTCTTTGCACTTGAAATGAACTTGATGTAGTATGTCACCCGAGCTATAAAAACCATTCAAAGAAAAATAAGTTGTAATAAATATCTGCTGCATTTCGGTTCAATATTCCGTCTTTGCATAATAGTCTTGCAGCGATATTGAATTTCTATCTATGTTCAAAATCGCTACGGAAACCGATGCTAAAATAAAAGTGTTAGCTTTCCATTAATTCCTTTGTTTAAATCCTTTCATAAAACGAACCAAGAGGTCATCTTTAAATTTATATTAAACTAGCAGTTGCCCTCAGCTATGCACACACTCCTTATGTATATTGTGAATCTATACATATGTATATTTTGTGAATATAAACCATCCTCGAATACCCTTGAAGTCACCAGATGTTTGATATTGAGTCTGGTCCTGATTTTGCACCTAAAACTTGAGAGCTAAGGAAAATTTATGTATCTAATAAGTACCTCGTACATAAGTTGCTAATCTATATTTATTACAAGAACAAAAAAATATTTGTTTGCAAAATGTGCAAAAATAAAAGATAAGGTCCCTGTTTAAAGCTGAAATAGAAAGTTAGTATAGGCTAAAGAATAACATAAACTCGATTCGAACCTAAATTGGTTCCTAGTACAGGGATATTAAATTTCAAATCGTCGTGAATGGAATAAAGTGGATACCTATCAGTTAGATTAATATTTGCTCTAAATTCTAATTAACTCTCAATATAACAATGCTACCATCTGCCACAAGAAAGTCTTGGAGTACTTCGGGCACATTTCCAGGAAAGAAGGAGATGATCTTGTAAACTAGTGGTCACTGGCAAAGTGGAAGGAAAAAGGCTGTGGGTCCACAGAATGATGAGTTGGTCTGACTAAATTCACACCACACTAAACTCCACTGTCTACGATGCTCTTCCGGGAATAGGCCAAGATGGCGTAACATCGTAAGGACGAAGGTCATGGATGGAGGTGGTCACAACCCTCAAACAAGAGGAATACGTCTTAAGGTGGATAACAATACTAAATAAATACGGTCATATTTATGGCTGTTGTTTGAAGAGTGACAAGATAAATTAATGTTGCAAAAAGCAATGTTTGTAGGGGACATCCGAAAAAAACTTATATTGATCAGATTAGTGACACACTAAAGAAAGGCGATGTAAGGAGTACGCGTGACCGAAGAGCTTGTATGCCAACTATTGTAGAAGAAGCGAGAGATGTGTGCCTGGATCGCGTCAAATGACAATGCGCAATCTCTACTTGCCCCTCTGGGTTACGGACGTGTTTGCATATTTATTTATTTAATATGGTTTAGCAACAAACTTTACTTACATAAATGCGTTTAGAGCATATATACATTATGTATACCTAGGTAATAAAAAATGCTAGCATAAGTTTGTTTATTGCATGTTTAGAAAATACCATCTCGTACATTTATTTCGGTATTTTACGTGTTGTCGACAAAATATTGAAAACATACGCATTGTTAAAGTGTAAATTATCTATTTTAAATGAAATTATCTCGCAAACTTGCTATCAACTCATTAACGAGACAATCGCCCGAACAATGAATAGTGTCGGGAGCGTGTTTAAATCGCTTTTGCAAAATTATAGCCGCGGTACGTGATTACGTTTCAGAAACAGCCAATGGACATATTTCGTTATTAATGCAGGACCACGCGCAGCAGATGTCAATAAACTGTCTCTAATTTACAAACAAATTGATTTCGTAGTCATTTAATAATAATATATAAAGAGCCCGCAATAACAGCGTCTGTTACACGAATGCCGGCTCGGCATTCACCTCGCAGAAGACAGGCGTGATGTAGGAGTATGTTTCTATCGGTTTTGTTCTGTTCTGCTTAGTTTGATAAGTGAGATGCCGGAGGCCCAATTTTAGTCCATCTTCCTTTCCCGACGATCGCTTTTTAAGCTGATATAATTGAATATACATATATTATAAGAACATTCATTTCCTATTACAAGACAAGGATTTTCTCATTCCCGTTTATAACGTAGACATGGCAAAGTGCATCACATCTTTCTAATTTTTAACTTTTTTATTTTGATCTAATCACATCAGATTTAGTTTTATATCTCTTTGTTATTATTATTTCTGAAATGAATATAATATTATTTATAATTAACATTCTTATTGAAACAATTATGCAATACTCAGAATTATATAAACAGATGCATTGTAGTTGAATTCTTAGTAAGGTTTCTCGGTATTGATGAATAAAATCTATTCCACACCTGCGCTTCACGTTAAGCCTCTTACCTCAACGTCAGTTTACGAGCAGCGCTCATAGACCTCTCCGAGATGCTCGTCTCTACTGCGGGGAAGTCGTAAACCGCTTCAATGCAATTAGCAAAATCAACTCCATCAAATTCCCTTTTCACTTTATAAACAGTAACTAATGTTAGAGAACTAAATAGTGTCTGCTGTAATAACTCTCTTGCTCTTCCTTTGGACTTCCTTTACCGCACTAGATTTTTCAGAACATGGCAGTCATAGATTTATATACCTCCTAAAACCGCGTTCCATACAAATTCAACATTCAAAAGTGAAGCACGATGTTTGCCGTGAATGTTTCCCAGCATCGACGGTCTAGGAAACAAATGACTGAGCTTGTTTCTACGAAGTCGCCAATTGTCCAGTTAACGCGACTTCCCTTTTGGGTTCCGGAAACTCCATCTGGAAACAAGTAACATCTTAGATGGTAATATTATTAAATATAAATGTAAGTACCTCTTTTGAGGTTTTAAATATGAGGTCGTAAGATAACAAAGAACCGACCCTAACGCTGATCTTTGGCCATGAGTATTAACTCCCTTTGATGATGTCTAAACATAACAAAAGCTCGGAATATAATGTCATTACAATTAATAAACTACTTACTTAAATATGTTGTGACTGTTTTTTTAAACTTCTGAATTCTACAGATATGAGTTGCAAAAGTGTTCACTTTAAGAAACTTACTGAATATCAGCCCTCAATACGGACTTGGGCGTATTATACTATTCCTCATATAGCTTACGATATAAAGTGTGCCGGCAACGAAACTGGAACCAAAGTTAATATTGGCGAAGTGCGCTCAGTGAAATATGAGGCAAATGTTACACGTGCACTGAGATAATAATCCAAAACGAAATACGTGTGGAAACTTTGCCTATTCAGAATTAACCGAGATTTTAGTTCAGAAATTCAATAGCATGTGGATTGCAACGTAAATTCAAATTTGCTTAAACCGCTCTATTCATTTAGTGGCTCCGTCAGTTCTACTCCGCCATCTCTCGTAATTTAACGCACACACACAAAGTTACAATGGATGATTAATATTTCTATTTATTTTTTATCTTCTAAAGACCAACGAAGCATTCTATACAACTAAAGTAGTTACCTCCATCAATCATTTGCATTACTTGTATAACAGATATGCTGTTTTGTTAAAAGTTCCCAAGTCATTGCAGTCCACTGTAGCATTAGGTACGCCATGTATCTTTATATCTTATGATATGGGTGGTGAATTTATTTTATAATACATATCTAAGGTTTTATGTATTATAAAATGAATTCATCCTCATAGAAACAGTTTAAAATGCAAGCCGTAAAATAATAGAATAACAACTATAAGCAAGCTTGAAAAGACTGGTATTCAAATTATTATTAACAATATGTTTTAAAACATTCTTTACAGACTAATACCTACATATATATTACTAATAATAGATAGATATTAGTTTGTTAAAATCTTAACGTAAAATTAATTATGACAAATCACCTGGACGGTTCACGTTCATTTGACCCTCGAACTAATAAAAAAAATTAAACCACATTTCTATCAGATATCATTCAAAATACAAGGCCAGAGAACTTAAAATATTTTAAAATAAAAGTACACCACCAAATATGTTTTTAATAAATTTTCGAACAACCCTCGAACTGTAAGCCTGTTTGAAGCATTCTCACAATACACATCTTGTAGATAAAATCAAACTTAGTAGGATGTCCGCAAGTGAAACGTAACTGAGGCTAAGTTTAAGATTTTATCTCGCGTATTATTTAAGTGACAGCCCGCCTCGCCGCCGATACTCTGTCGTCTCGCGAATTGGACCATCGCATGAGATCATAAAGTTGAGCGGTGCTTTTATTGAGTACTTAGGTGTTTAGTCGCTTCAATTTTATTTAAGAATGTAATGCGTTTTGATAGCGTAAAAACTAACTGTGAGACCGTATACATTTTAATAAAAAGGTTTTAAAATTTTTACGGTCAGCAGTGTGGTAGCTATTCTATAAAAGAACCATTGGTAAGGAACCACGACCCCACCTTAGAATACGAACGTAGATATATTTATATCTCTTCGTTTCTTCTGAGGACGGAGCTGACGCAGGTCTTTTCCTTTTATCATCTAACCCAACTAACATAATTAAAAAAAATCCAAACGCATTCAAAATTCTTTTACTTAAGATAAAAGTTAGCATCGTCCTCTGATTCCATTTTTCAGTAGCACTTTATCGTATAAAAGTAACAGGTGTGTTACATCGGTATCTTAGCGATGAAGTCATTTGTCTCTACTGTCCAATATTTGATCGTTTATTATCAAATTTGGAAGCGTGCCACCTTACAATGCAGCAACATATCGATTCCTATCTACGTATGTATTGTATTCTACAGGTATATAGTTACAAAGTAAAAAAAAATACAATAAAAGTAATTAAAGGGAAATGTATGGCGACTGACTATATGCAGTTATAATGCTAGGGTTCTTAAATTTAAAATATTCTTTTAAAGCAAAACACATGTACGCAAAGATGTATGGATATAAAAGAACCAAAAAATGTCCCAGACTAATCAAAACGGGAATCTTGAGTACGTATATGATACGACATAAAATCATTCGTAGCAGAATATATATCCAAGTGAAAAATGGTTATTAATATATCTATTGTATATAGTACTGAAAGCAGCGGCAGTGGAAATGCTGCGGTCACTAATCGTCGTCAAAGGTGTTGCCCGGCTTAATTGCTCACCGTATATCGCGCCATCTGTTCAAATTGTATGCAACATTCACGGTCATAAATGTGTGCAATGCTCCGCAACGCTCCGCAACGCTAGTCAACGTTTTATTTATGATGGCAATTTGTCACACCGCCTGCTATACGTTCTCTCAACCATTTAAATACCATCCGAATCGGTGTAGACAGCTATGGTGTTTGTTATCCGTTTTTCGAAATATGCACGTCATACAAAATAGTTACGTCTTCCTGCAGTGTTTTAAAACCAACGATACGACTAGGGTATTTAAGAAGAGAACGTAGTCCTTCTCCAAAGGCTGGCAATGCACCTCCACAGGATTATGGATGTTCAGGACCCTTAGTGATCAATAAACATCAGGTAACCCCTTTCTCGTTTGTTAAATATCTATGAATCAGGTTGACACATGACTTCACGATTGTTTTAATTATATTGAGAGAATACTCCATGTAGTACTTGTAGCTCTTAAATAAGAACGTAGACATCAATAAATTAAGAAGATTTTCGTTAGTTTTAAGACTAATCTAGATTTTGTTAACACGGCTTATTTATTTTATTGCTACTGAAAAAACAAGAGCAGTAGTGGCCCAGTGGTAAAAGGTTATATACTGTAGGTCGCGGGTTCAAGCCCAGGCAGGGCTTTACTTTGTGTAATTTGCTACATCATCACTGCACCAAAAATGAAGGAAAACATAGCGAGGAATTCGACAGGTCTTAGAACCAATAAATTCGAACACATGTGACATCCACCAACATGCACTGGGCCAGCGTGGTGGATGACGACCTCTCCCTCTTTCGCAGAGTGGAAACGTACTAAAAAGGCTGACTATTTTTTATTACTGAAAAAATTAATTAACACCTTGTGGCGACATTAGTACAGACAATTTTGATTCTATACTGGATAGTATACGGTAATTGCGTTTTTTATACAATTAAAAGGACTGTGACCTAAGAAGACCAATACATATATATTTCTATGTATCTATAAATTCGAGCTCCATTGTAGTGACAGATCGTGACGTATGCAAGTTCCTTCACTTAGACGGTGTGATTAGACGTAATTATTTAAGCAACTCAAATTGCATTTCTGAATGGATCGCGTGCTACTAAACTTAAGGTGACATTGAATTAGGGGATTTATAAAGTTTTATTACAGGTAACAAAAGTGGATGTTGTGACTATAATTGAGAAAGGTATGCTTCGCTGGTTCGGGTATGTTGAAAGGATGAATGAAGTGAGAATAACGAAAAAAATTTATGTTGCAAAAGTGAGTGGCAGTGTTGGTAGGGGACGCCCTAGGAGAACTTAGATCTTAGAATCGATCAAATTAGTGGCTTACTAAAAAGGGTAATACAAGGAGCACCCATAACCACGGACCTTGTATGCGTATCTACGCATACAAGGTATTCGTACATCTGTACGAATGTAGAAGAAGCGAGAGAAGTGGCAGGATCGCACAATGGAAATCCATAATGTTTGCCTACCACTCTGGGTTACGGGCGTGAGCGCATATTTATTTAATTATTTATTAACTATATTTATTAATTATTATAAACACACATATACTAATTCAAATTTAATTTTAGTTTTAAACTATAAGGATTTACGGAAAGAGAATGGTTCTATAGGTCTCTATATTTGACCACCAAGTTGACAAAGAGCGTCCCCCGTCCTCGCCAAAAATAACACTACGATTTATAAAGAAGAGAGTAATTGAATGTATTAATGAACTGAATGTGTTAGTATATGAGAACTTCGATAGTAAGTCTTCTTAGAGACTAATTAATTAACATAACTTGCACCGAAGTGACTTGCTTAAAGCTTATGACAAGACTTCTTCCGCCATTCATTTGTATTCCATTTTAATTCCAAATGAAAACTATGTTTAACGGTAAACCAGAAGCTCGAAGTAATTAATAATTATATTAATTACAATTTATTTTCTGAAGTATTGCCATATATTTCATCCTAGCAATATAATATTACTTTAACTTCTCCAAAGTGCTCTCGTGCTTATCAACAAGCTCGGGTACGCCAGCCACCAAAGAGCACAAGAGAGGGCAGAAAATCTAAGCCATACTTGAATGAAGTCTCATAGTTAAAACGCTTGTCCAGTGACACAGTCGCCATGGCCGAAATCGGCCTGGGCATCATCATCATAATATTAAACTTTTACCTTTTACCAAACAATATATTATTAAATTACTGAACGTTAGTTATATAGTCCTATGTCTCTTAAAAGGGAGATCCTTAAAGTATACCAAAAAGAAATCTCTCTACTTCAAAGTTCTCCCTCATATTAAGTAAAATAAACTTGTGTACAAAAATTACAACTTACTGTGAAATCAAATACAATTCTTAGCTTATCCGTTTATAAAGAAAACATATCTTGTAAATTTTATATTTCAACAAATAAAAATATAAGATTGATTAAACATTTAATAAAAACCTATGTAAACTGTGTATAAAATAAATAAAGATTATTAAGGTGGCTTTAAGAACGGATAATATCTTGATAAGTTTGAAAAGATAACTTTAAGCCGAAGCAGCAGTGTTCTTGTTTAGTTATGCAAGCGATATCGTGGTAAAACATATAGATAAAACATAATAAGGAAGGTTTTGTCTCTTTAAAAAATATCTTAGTTGCTATTATTTAGACCAAGGATAATTAGTTCAACTATTCCTGAATAAGGCATCAATTTTACAATAACACAATTTATCAATTTTACAATCACATAATTTCACAAGAATAATTAATTAAACCTTTTTTAAACTCAATTTTACAGCAATAATTAAAATGTATCAAGTAGTAAAATGTTACAATTAGTAAAACATGTACGTTGGTAATACGGAACCTAACCACACCCAAATGCAGCGCCTTCAACACCGATAAAAACATTTAATGTACTCCTTTCCCAATGGTGCAGTATTTTTCTTTGAGGAACCCTCGGTGAAATTGGACGGTTGCCAATATCGGAGAAACCGTAGGGCATTCGTCCAGAGCCTTGAGATACGTCTGATATATTGTCACTGAATTTACGTAAGTATTGTTTATTAAAAAATAATTTCGACCATGACGCATACAAGCCCGTAACGACTTCCTTATAGTCGATGCTAAAGTTATCTCGTGTAATTGGTGAAACAAATTATGCAACAACGAAATAGTGCAACAGGAGACAACCTAACCTTAATTAAAGTTCAACCATAACTGAACTGAACAACATAATAGTCAATTTGATTTTTAGGTATGTGCCTTTAATAGTTGCAAGGTGTTCTATCCATCGCGATATTTCCAAACCAATACGAGAAGAGAGCGAACTCCTTCCTCAAAGGCCGCAGTTTCTCTGATGTTGTGGATGTATTTGACTGTCCGTGCTAACTCAATATTAGCTGACCCGCTGCTCTCTTACCCCCATGCTATGAAAAAATCTTTAACATCATCTAAAAGGGTCAGCAAGCATGAATTCTCCCTAGAGACATCTTTAAATCTATTGGGGTAAATAGCTACCATAAATTGCTTCCCAACTTATTCGGAGCCTATCCCCATATACCGGGTACTAACCAGAAATAAGACGAATCGATTAAGGAGTTAGTTCGTATTAAGTTAGAACAATAACGGCTAGTCTATTGCGTCGTACTAACTATAAGTCAATACATATATGTCTGTTTTATATAATAGCATGCATCCTGTACCGTGCCGAGCCATTCGCTGTAACAACTAATTTATAGTTGTAACAGCTAGTTCTGCATTGATTAATAAAATATGCAATTGCTATACAGCCAATAGCCGTTCGAGCGTTAAGCTCAAACCTAAAAATTATACGAGTATATATAACTCGGTCATGTTTTATCAGTTTAAGATTGGATAATGTTTTCTATGAATAGAATTACATAAACCTTGACATCTTTTTTTAAACTAATTTACAAATTTCATTTATAATGTTTTTGTACGTAAATGGCTTACATAATTCAAATATAAGTCAGCTAAGTTATATGCAGTTATATCTATAGCTGCATATAACTTATTAAAATATAATAAAAAATATTCGTTTGCTTTATTACCCAGAAAGGCGAATGCTGGCTGACCTTATATCATTTGGCATTCTCCTAGTGATCCCATGCCCTGAAAGATAAAGTTCATACAATATGAAAATATAAATACTAACTATAAATAGGTATATCGAAAACAAAATAAAGACATACTTTTTATTTATTACTAATGTTATAAAGAAAGGTAAGGTTTGTTTGTTTGTAATTATGTAGTGTTATCATTTTTACATTTTAGAAATCTACATTGACTAAAAGTAAGAACGACTATATGTTTGTCAATATCAAATAAATAGAATAAAAATGCAATAGAAAATAAATGCAATTATTATAATCCGTACGCAAGTTAATGCAGAGCAACAGCAGATGAAATGCAGATTCCATGTATACATTTGTATATTTTGAACCTAAGTCGAACAGCTTCTTCTACATCCATACATCTACGCATACAAGCTCATCGGTTACTCCTTATATCGCCCTTCTTTAGTATATTACTAATCTGGTCGATATAAGTTCTCCTAGGACGTTCCCCTAGCAACGCTGCCACATACGCAACTGTGCCAGGATCACGCCAAATGGAAATCCATAATCTCTCCCTACCCCTCTCGGTTACAGGCGTGAACGTATATTTATTTATAAGTCGAATAGCAATTGCTACCTTTGTCTAACGTTGTGCAATTAAAGAGAACTTTTTACAATAAGATAAGGTATCTTATTATTAAAAAGTTCTCATATTTATCATAAGAATATATCCTTTTAAAGTACCCATTGTTTTATAACATTGTTTTATAAAATCTCTATTCACGATTATTAGAAATGAATAAAATCTTATTTTTCTAGCAATGACAAATATTCTCGAAAGTTAAATGGAGTATAATAGAAGTTCAAGCTTTCGTTAAAGGAATCGCTCTCCTGTGCCAAAATCAGTCAAACGTGATATTTCTTTGTAGCAAAGTGCAACAAAACGACTCTAGACACATTTCGCCGATGGATATGTCTTAAGAGAAACGTAAATTTATATGTAATGTATTTTCGTTTAAAATTTTGGTTTAAATTACTTTAAACGTTGGTCTATAAGTATTGTTTATCTTTTTATCTTATGTCTAATTCTCATATATATGAAGATGATGTTGACAGAGGATGAGTAATATTGAGTACGAATTTTTAGTGAGAGTAATTTTTAACTCAATAAAAAAACTTAATTTTTCAAATTTCGAGCAACGATTCTATTTATATTTGCTGTGTTATATAATGTAATATATATTGTAAATTTAGATGTTACATGTATATATCTCGAAAAAAAGAGTATTTTTTCATTATCTACAAACAAAAAATAAAACTATATACGAAAAGAAGGAAGAAAACTTTCATCATATCATTTAACGTAATATTCAAGTATATAAATTTAAAGATATATGCGATAAAGATTGATACGTTATAGATCTACGTATATACTAGAAAAGTTTGTCCGTTTGTAAAAAGGATAATGATAATAGACATTTTGCAGACAGTATACATTAGACGGCGTGCGCTGGTGGGCCGAGCGGTCGACGTATCTGCTGAGCGGTGAGCACTCAGTCAGTCGTAAAGCGCGCGGTCTTCGGTCACCTCGCTTCTCACGGTTACTATTCTATTAAATTGGTGTCGAGCTTTATTGTACGTGATACTCGCGTGTGTAGACACTTGATTAAGTGTTTGTGTACATAATTTCACATCTTATATTTCAACAAATTAAGTTAACATCTTTATTTATAATAGAATAAATTTAAAGCATGATTTCGTTCATGTATCCAATAAATTAGTTTTCCTTCATCAATCAATAACATACAATTGATAAAGCTCCCTGAATATTGCCGAAAAAGCAAGAACACAGTCTTCGAACAAAAAACCAAATTGATCTCATGCATACTCTATAGGCAATCTCTATACACAAAAAAATTAACTTTTTTGTAAGCTCTTGGTGTGACTGAAAAATATTTTTAAAGGTATATATAGCTAAAGACTTTTGAACATTTATTTCATTTTAATTGTTAATTACAATTTGTATTTATCAACATTTATAAATATGAATATTTACATTTACAGTATCGTATATATATATATACCTACTATAAAGATATTTTAATAATTTTCGCCTTCGTTTGGGTTCCTTTAAATTAATAAGAATAATTATAATATGTATTTTTGTGTGCGTTTTAAAAATGATTTGGAGTTGAAAATTTATTCATTACTATTTCCTTAAATTTTATTTATTTTTCGGCCTTATTTGTTATAAAACATTTACACAAATTGAATTTTAAACATTTTAAAGTTCGATATTTTCTAAATACGGATATCTTTCAGTAGCAATGAAAGCTGTTCGCCACTACCGCCCTGTTATTTGGAACAAATTTTGTCCTTATATTACAACGCACTCGTTACCAAGTCGCTCACCAATTTTATTTATTTTTTGGTTCCCGTACAACTGTGACGGAGCTGAGATTTTGTTTCTAACAGTTTGTTATTTGGTATTGAATCTGTGCCTTTTCCTTTTATCACACTGAGCTCATTTTAAGTTAAGAATACTTCATTTGCTAAATGCAACAAATGCTAATTAAGAATATATACTTTTTACGTTTTATAATCACCATTTATACACTACTTTTATTTTATAGTAAAAGTAGTGTATAAATGGCGATTCCTTTAAAGAGCTGCTATACATCCTGCTATCATTTAAATTACTTATCTCAATCGCTATTACATAAATTAATCATATTATAAGATCATATCTCTCACATTTAATATACGAAGGCATTTTATAGGAACTATATGTTATATAAGTAAACCAACACGAAACGGTCGAAACAGTAAACTATTCTATCCAGTTATCCCGTATGTTTGCTAACTCATTCACGGCGGCTTATTTCACAGTAAGGTTTTGATCAAAAGTATTTTATATAATACAACACAAAAAAGTAATGTATGTGTGTATCACTACACAATAAAAAGTCAAAGTCATTTATATAAATCAAAATATTCAGGTTTTTTACCACGCTAAAATTATTGTCAGGTAACCTGACTGTGGTATAGCCCGCAACAACAACAGATGTCGTTGTTGCGGGC
>JWHW01054765.1:115962-132250 GCA_000931545.1 Papilio glaucus
CGTGAAAAATCCTTTTGTATAGTTCTTGTACTAAAGCGTAAAATACATCAATCCTACAAACCATCCTTACAAATTTTTACGTTTATTATGTTAGGAGGATTACCAGTTAATAATAGAATTTAATTGTGTTGATATAATTTACAACTCTCATGGTGAAAAGCCTAGCTTAGATAGCGTACTTATTGATTCGACAAACAGAAGATAACATATTGCGGTAGACAAAATTGACATCAAAATAAAAATCTATTTTTTTAAAGTGAAGACTTAGACGATATTTGGTGGCCGACAAACTTATAGCGTGAACGACATACTCAACATGCTTGTTTGTAAATTTGGACAATTTCGACAGTCCTTTTTATTTGTTTTTCTTGCATTCAATTTTTAATTTAAGATATAACGGTTTAATTTTGTTGATCATTTATTCATTTCACACCTTCCAATCTGTTCGAGTTTTCACTTCTGTTGACAGTCTTACACGCAGAATGGGTTTTAATTTTGCGAAAGTAAGAAAAGAGAGGTGGTGTCTTATGGACACCCGGTTGGAACAAAGGTCCTTTCGCTATATTTTTTTTGTTTTTATTATTTAGTATATAAAGGCCATGTGTGAATGTTTTCTATTGACTCCGAAACACAATTGATACCTAAATAATTTAAAACACACCATATGTGCCTTTAAACCGCAATTCTTTACATTCATCATAACTCAATTTCAATTAAACACCATTTTGGCCAACTTAATCTCTGATACAAACACTGATATATGTGATGTCCAAACGCAATATATATTCAGCAATAAGAATATAATTTTACATTTAAAGCTCTAGACGCTGAGCAAAATGTCTGTGGCACATTAGTTGTGTCACCTGAACTTTCTTTAAGACATTAACAATATGCCCAAGTAGGTTCTAGGGTCACTGAATACACCATTTTTATCAAATACTTCGTAAATAAAGTTCTCGAAATTATCGGAAGATTTATTAAATTTATTAACTTTATGTTAATGAAGTTAATAAATCTTCCGTTAATAACTCTTCAATTTCCTAATTCTCCTATTTTATTATTTATTTAAATATGGAAAAACGTTCCAAGGACTTAATATTTAGGAGTATAACAATTTTTATACAATAATTTTGAAATCCCCGTTGTAAGATTGCAAACAATATCAAATAAACATTTAAGAGCTATAGTAAATATTAACAACCCAACCTGTAATGAAACTTGTAAACATGCCGTGGGCAGCCCTAGAGAGGGATAACATCCGTCCCGCGGAGAGCCCGGATTCAAGAACGCTTAGTGGAAATAAATACAGTTTCAAGACTTGTTAAGTTTGCAGCGACGCCAGCACGGCGCGATGAAAAGAAATCGAAATTATAATATTATATACCTTGAATATTTAAATGATCTTAGAGATTTAAACCAGATGTTTTTTTTTTATTTATTGACATATAACCAATGATAATAATTACCAATGGTAATAATGTTTAAATTCTTTATAAAATAATTATATTTAAAAGTGCTAAATAATCGCAATAGTCCAGAAAATGAAACTGTAATTTAACATTTTTTTTAAATAGTGAAAGGTGGCATACAAGCAAGCGGTTCCCCCAATATTAAGTGATCTCTACCCATAGGCATATGTAACAAGCTTAGCGAGTTGCAGATGCTTAGCCTACCTTTATACACAGAGGTGGGGACAAACAGAAAATGGTTATTTCCTTTTCCTATTCATCCTCTCCACCGTCAACTCGTCTTCTTCATCCTTTCCTTATAAGCAAATTACGGAAAGGCGAAGAGGACTAGAATTAGACCTCCGGCACTACTACCACTAGTATGATGTAATACTAACTAGTGGTTTTTGTCTTATTACACAATTGTTATATTTTTCTGTCGTGATGAGTCGAGTGCGATCAGAACAATATTGTGAAATAAATTGTTTTGTCATCGGTTCAAAGAAGCCAAAGTTCAAGGGCCCAAATTGAAAAATTATTAGACGTCTTAAAGTCAATTTCTTCGTCTGTTTATAATCGGTTTAGGCACATTATAAACTCAGTCAGCAAATTGTGCTCTGAATTCTTCGAAATTTCTATCTCCACCGCTGTTAAATTGAACATTTTTTTTAATCCCACGAAATTATAAGTTTACGTTAAAAGATATATCGCCTTGCATCGTCACTATAATGAACGTTTCTAGTTGGCGAACGTTAAGTTTTATTTCGATTCACACAAAGTCCTAACAGAGAACTGCATTCTGCAATTTTAAATTTCACGAGCGATTTATCATCTCGGCGAAATGAATAAAACAATTTATATAACGTATTTGAGCTGTCTCTGGGCAAGCACAATAAGGAACAATTCTTATTCCATTCTGGGTTAGTAAGCCTTAATTGAACATAATATTGTCCTTAAACTCTTTGTTTATATTTTCTTTATTGTAAACAAGGTTGTAACCATCTCTTATAGATAGACACAGAAACATTAATTGGTGTCAAATAAAAAGTTCAAATTTATTAAAATATCCCAATTTTTATTAATATAAAATGTGCATAATATTTATTACGTGTTTACGTGCGAATCTTTTGATTTGGTTATTATATATAAAGATTCATGAGATAAATAAGTAAGCACTCACGCCCTTAACCCAGAAGTTTAGGCGGAGATTATAGATTTCCACTGGGCGCAGTCCTAAAACATCTCTTTCGCTTCTACTATATTCATACATCTACGCAGACGTACTCATCGGTTACGGGTACTCTTAATACCGCCTTTTTTTAGAATCACCAATCTGGTCGGTACATGTTCGTCTTTTTTTACGTTTGGAAAATGCGCCTTTTGCATGTCCACTGTTCAGTCCTGCCCACGGACCGGCCGTGGGTTCCTCTTAGCTTCATCATGGGCCCCAAACCACGGCTACTGAGCCCCAACAAGGCGGGAATCCGGTAGGGTAGGGCGGTACAAGTTCGTTTAGGTCAACCCGTACTAATACTGCCACTCACTTTAGCAACTTAATTTTTTCTTGTCAATCTTCTTTCATTCATTCTTTAAACATGCCCAATTCGCCGAAGCATACCTCTCTCAATTTTAGGTACAATGTCCTATTTTAAGCCACTATTTTCCCTTTCAATGGTATTTCCAATCCTATGATACAGAATCTTGCGTATCATACTTCTCAAAGACCGCATCTCAACTGCATTAATTATCCATCCTACCCAAGTCTCACTTCCATACATTAATTAAAGTCGGTACGGCAATATGGCATTGATATTCGTATTCGCGCCAGACATGCCTTTTATAGACACATTCTGGCTCCTCACAACTGTGCCTATGTCTCCTATAGCCCAAAAATTATAACAATATATCCTATAATATAACAGTAGCTGTACGTGCCCGCACCGGGCAGATATTTAACATTGCCCTACAATTATAATTATATAGTCTATGTGTTCTAATAATGAAATAATTATCTGTTTTTTTTTTAATTATTTAACTAACTACATTAAGTACAGTAGTAAAAGTAAGACGGATCGACATTTAGCGCTAATTACCCGCCACGTCTCCGATATTCCGATCTGCATATAAAATCTTTTTATAATATCCCGGCATAATTGCTGCATTATCTCATTAAAGCGACGTGAAATCTCTCTGACTTGAGGGATGGTGTTTGGCCCAAAGAAAGATGTCTAACGGTATCAAACCGCAAGATCACGGCGGCCAACTGACTTCACTGTTTCGGGAGATTGTGCTCCCGGAAAATTTGTCATGATGAAGACATAATTATTCAATATTGGCCACAAAAGTTATTGAATATTCCGCGGTACTGCTCATCATTAAATGTGACTCCATATCCAGCGTCATTAAAAAATAAAAGGCGACATTAATACATTAATTTGCAAATGACAGAAGATCAAACTCAACTCAACTCAACTCAAACGAAATCAAAAAACAACAAAAAATACATTTAAATTCTGTTAACATTTAACATCTGTCCATGCTTAACATATTAAACCACTAGTTTGACCACGCTAATATTAATAAACATATTCTAATGTATATATAAATTTTTTATGTATAGTTTTATATTTATAACATTACTTTAGCTGGTCCAACCAAGCTCAAGCTTGTGCAAGGAATGCTTCACTACAAGTCTAATGGCGAATTTGAACTCACGACCTACGTTTTGCAGTGCGTACTTTGATCCATTCCTAAAGTTAAAGCCATTTTAATGGTGGAAGATTTCTCATAAATAGGGCAGACCTTGAGGTTATGGGGGTTAGTAGTACTCAGCGGCATACCTAAATCAAAACAAGATCTTAATTTGTCTTAGCCTAAAACAATATCGGACAGCGAAAAAAAAAAATAAAAAAAAAAAAACGGCTGATGCAAATCATCATGTCAATTTTAACATACTACATTTCATTGTCTAGTAACTCTTACGGGCCTCTCTTGGCGGCTCCAAGAATTATACTTGATATTCACGCCCTAAAATCCATAACTTAGATCCGCGGCTGATCATACCAACAATGATGCCACACATAAGTATCAACTATTTACACGTAAACGCTTATTTTATACGCTCGATTTTATCACTTGAGGAAGGTTGTAAAAAGGGCTACAAGCCATAAAAAGGGCAACGCTGACTCTACCCTTTCAAATGTAAATGTTATTTAAATGCTAATTTACAACCAACGCGGTAGTAAATAATTACGAAATAAGGTAACTATAAAGTCTGCCGACCTACCATTTAAACCGATACTAACCGTTTTAACACCAGTTTGAAATAGCTGATATTATTCAAATTAAGTAGCATCTCGCTAAAAAAAAAAACATCGAAAAAAAAATTATTTAGAATTTAACCATTAATTATCATAAATCGTCCATCAGCCCTATCTTTCATATTATAATTAAAGAATATTCAATTTCAATTTTGGTAGCTTCAGTGTTTACCCAATGCGGAGTAATAAATCTTTAATTTATCAGTTATTAAAAAATCGGCAATGTGAAACAAACCTGTCTATGAACAAAATAGCAAATTAAACCGAGTACTAAGCATGCGAGGGTCAGTATGCAGTAAATACATATCGCATATCCGAATTTACGGAAGTAAAGTTGTACGGATTAAGTAAACAAGAGAAGTAAATAAATACAGTAAATTTTAATACCTATTGCGTTCGGTGCGAAGTGAACAGGGTAGTGAATAATTTAACTTGAAATGTACAAAAATGTTACACACAGCAAACACAGCAGATTTTAATATTGCTAAATAGTAAATTAAGCGCATGCAATGCAAGAATTGATGCCGGATCATAATTCAAGATATACGCCATCTAGCGGCAAACGGTAACATTACAACAGCACTATGTGGCATCAAAGTTGACCCAACTTTACCGTAAAGTTTATTATTTTTGTTACTGAGAAAAAATACAATTAAACCCTATAAAATAGCCCAAAAAATTACGTTCACATTAAATATTTAAATTATTTTACCTTAAGGTCATAACCGAAGTCCATATGAGAATAAAAGACAATAACTTAATAAACGTGGATGTTGGATTGATGATCAGGACCACACAAATCGAAATCCAATCCAATATCTCTGTCGACTCCTCTATGTTAGAATGTTACAAGTAGATATTTTCCAAAGTTTCCTTTGTAAATATTAGTTTAAACGAAATATTAAGATCACTGAAGTTGTCGCTAGATGGTGCTTTATAATATTTTAGTTTCCCCATTTCTTCATAGAGGGAGCTTTCAGATATTACCACCGAAGGCTTTATTGCAAAAAATTAAGTATTTACATATTATATATAGCAATGTTCTATTTGCTTATATTTATAATAAAAGAAGAAGAACTTATAACGATCAGATTAGTGGCTTATTTAAAAGGGCCATAACCAAAGAGAATGTATGCGTAGATGAATGAATGCAGAAGAAGCAGAGGTGTGTAAGGATCGCGCCAAATAGAAATCCATGATCTCTGCCTACCCCTCGGGGTTACGGTCGTGTTCGCATATTATCTATTTATTTATAAAAAATGCCATATTAATAGTTTTTAAAACAATAACTGTAAACTACCCAAAAACTAATACCTGACAATTTGCAGCTATTACTTATGTATTGGTATACCTATGTGTTGAATAAAGTAAAAGCTATAGAAGCGAAAAAAATGTATTAGAATTATATGATTCTTCGATTTTTCGGAAAATTTAGGGAAATGGAATGAGCGACAGTTAGTAAAAACTTGTAAAAGCTACGACTACGACTCTACGTCGTCAGGGACTACGAGGAAGCTACGCTTTCGTAGCAGATTAATATGAAATTGACATGAATTGAAATTTATTTCCAATTTCCTTCAACTTTTACAGTGAGTACTAGTTTACTCTTACAGCGAGTATTATTATTCTTGTTGACGGGTATGTCCATCTGGGACGAACTGTCCAGTTAGATAGTTCCAACTTCGAGAAGGAGGTCTATCGCTAAATCCACCTCGGATGGACAGCGTTCGAGACCCTCTTGTCCCAGCATGAACCGCAGTGTCTCAAGAAGAAAGTCTATGAGCAGTGTGTGTTACCAGCGATATGTTACGGTACTGAGACGTGGTCCCTCACTGCGAGCATCATGAGCCGCCTCAGCGTCACTGAGGAATGGAAAGGGCAATGCTCGGAGTCTCTCCGCGAGATCGCTTCAGAAATGATGTGAACTGCCGTAGAACTGAGGTTACCGACATTGTTTGAAGAATTGCAGACACAGCGTAGATAAGCCTCCCACACGATGGACCGCTGATCTGGTCATCAGGTCAGGAGCTCAGGATGAAGGCGGTAGAAGCGTTTAAAGGGAAATCACAAAACAGACTTTTTTGTTTCGTATGGCATACCGGGAAGTTCCTTTGGTTGGACTTGACATTACTTTTTTTATTTTATATTCTCTTATTATATTATTTCTTATTATTATTATCTCTATAATATTATTTTCTCAATTATATTTTTGTACTAATTTGTTTTCGAACGTAAATATTTCGTCTTTGCTTTAGTACGATTTCTACTCGGCATCGTATAGATTACCGTAGCCCAACGAAGTACGCAGGTACTATGGATTTCGTTGGGCACAGCCCTAGTACCTACACCTCTTTTGCTTCTCCGACATCCATATATCCAAAATTGTTATTAGAAACAAAAAGTACGCAATAATTTTGCTCCTTTTCAAAACTAAGATATTTATCGTAACAACTGCTCGAACAAGTAAATATATTTTTTGTATTGAAGTTGACGAAGAATGAGATATGTCAAGAACCAATAGCAAAATTAAATGTCGCGTATGTCCAAAACACAGAAAACGTTGAGCAGTAATAAAGTACGATACGCATATTGAGGATAGAAGACCCTTAGTTGGCAACTAACAACAACTTTCATACTTGTCACGTCGAAAACGTAAATATATATTACATTCAAGTTAAGTATTGACGAGGGTAAGAAGAAAGCATTTACGTAAGTATAGGGCATTACATAACTAGAAGAAAACTAATGTGACAGATAATAGGGACAAATATAATAGGATTAAATTTTGTAAAGCAAAAAAAATGTTATAACAAATTTCTATTTCAATTATATTTGTTATTTGTTGCAGTTTTTGATTGTTGTATCGATTTAATATAAGAGTATTGTTTACCAAGTACTAAGAGTACCTAGACTTTTGATTTCAATAACCGCAGATTAATTACTCCAATCGATTTCTACTTTTCGGGTCTGGACTGTGACCGAAATAATTCCACTACAAGGAACTTATAGCTGTGATGTTTTACGGATAGCGGTTACCCGTTGATTAATTATATTTGTTTGTTTATAACAGAAAATAAAAAAAAAAACTAGTGGAAGCTTACATTTCATAGTTTTTTAATTTTGGTATTTAGTGATGCTTCAAATATAAAAGAAACAATGTACATCAACAGATGCTAGAAATGGAAAGTGATGGCATTATTTTGACCCACAAACCTCATCTCGCCCGGGAATATGTCTCGTCGACCTCAACGCCCCACCGTCGAATTAATAGAACGACATCATAACCCAGAATGTCTCTACCGTAGAGTGGCAGCGTCTTAAGTCGGCACAACCCTAAGGCGACTAGGGTTGCGACACTTTTTATTATTATTTTATTCTCTTTTTATACTTTTCCAAGCAGTCTTCGAAATGTTTTATATCGATATTAGTTTGGACTCCAATACATAATTTCCTATTGCTAGTTAAATGATTCCGTTGAAGTCATGCGTCCAGAAATCAGCTCATACAATAATCAGACCTTCTACACGAGTGGACTGTGGACCGATTATACGTCGAAGGCGCTCAATGCCCTTAAAGTTCAGTATAACAATGGCTTTAGGATTCTGTTGGGACTACCAAGATATTGTAGTGCCTCAAACATGTTCGCCCAGGCTAGAACCGACGATTTTTACGCGATCATCCGTAAAAAGAGCGCCTCCATAATTAAGAGGATGCGATCTAGTTCCAACCGAATCCTTAAAATACTATCGAGCAAGTTTGACACGCCTTTTTTTAAGCATGCTATAGACATAATGGCTTGTCCAAACTGTAAATAGGTATTTATTTTTGAATTTTTGTTATTTTGTTATTTTATTTTTCACAATTACTAACATAGTTTTTAAGAAAATAATGTATTACTAACAAGTGGGCCTCAGTTGTCTTAATAAAGATTATTATTATTATTATTAATAATGACTGTCTCTTTTTTTCAATCATATGTACAAAAATTCTAGGTATCTAAACCAAACATGTGAATATTGGGGTATGTTATACTTTCAAAAATGTTTCATCATAATCTCTCTGAACCTTCCCAGCTTACGTTGGGTCGGCACTATATGACCGTATTCCATACTATGGATTTTGGCTCCAGATTTTACGGCCGGCCATTTTTCTGAACTTATTTTATTGTATTAATTAATAAAAATTAATGTTACAAAAATAAAAACATATCTATAGAATAAATAATATGCATAAAATAATGAAAGCTATTATCAACGGTTAACGAAGCGGCAACGGGTAACATTTCCCATCCCTAAAGATTAGTGAAGAGTGAGACGGCATGCCGCCGACGCTGAAGGCCGGGTTAGCTCCCGGCTCTCACCCCTACGTTTCGGGATACAGCAGTGCGGCCGGCGGAAGGGAGCGGAATAGACGCGGCGGCGCCCAGGGCCTCTTCAGATTAGGTCACGGGGCGCTATTGCTAATTAGGTCGTCAGATGCCCGCTTTGCTACACAAACTAACGACGCTCATACGTTGCGCTTGCAGCTAGCATTGTTTTTTATAAAATTACAAAGGTATTGATAATAATTAAGTATTCATACAATTTAATTATTATCTTTGTTATGTCTTTACTAATTTTATCAAGATAAGTTGGGTTCTGGTACTCTACAAAAATTAAACCGTTAAAAACTATTATATCTAGTAATAATGGACTATATTCTTTATTTTTGCGAATTAGGATTCGCCCGAAATATTCTTTATGTTTTTTTTAAATAGCGACAAGCTGATACCCATGGTTTCACCCCAAAAAAAGTTTGTACAGCTGATCCTCTCTTAATATGATTGATCATATAGATAGGGGGTCAAGTTACAATAGATATAATTATTTCTAATCGAAACAATAAGAGGAGCCTACCGGCTGCCTCTGATGACGTGTTCTTCCGCCCGCGCAGCCGACCGGCTCTGATTGCGCGTATCCGCTTTGCCAGTGTTCTTTCAGCCGGTCTGTGTGAAACGGCTTGGTCGGCTCCGGTCGGTTCCAAGCGTAAAATCCGCGCCGGTCTGTGTGAAAAGAATAGCGCCGTGCGATGCTCACCGAGCCGGTCTGTGTGAACGGACCCGAAAGTGGAATATTATTGGCGCTTAGATGATTTTAGTTGTTTAACATCATTTTTGTATTATTTATATAGGTTAGATAGTTTTGGAGACTAATTGATCATTCCTATTTTAAATATGTAAGTGTTAATGCTGCTGTTGTTTGAATGGATGTTTCGGTTGCCAAAGGTTTATCGCACTTTATGTTTTTATCTTTAATTGACTGAAACGACCCCAGTGCAACCCATCCAGGAATTAATAAGGCTGCTAAGTTAGTACAACATAAATCAATTCTACGGCGGAACGAACGAACCCCACTTTGATAACTACATAACATACTAGCGGACCACCTCGCACGGGTAGCACTAAAAAGATAATTACACATAGCGACCAAATTTCATGACGATCAGTTAGTAGTTTTGGAGTTTATCAGGATAAAGTAAACATCACAAACGTAACGCGAGATTTTTATGGGAAAGAGATAATATACCATTCTAAACGTGAAGAAATTTTTAAAATCGTTTCAATAAATCCAGAGATTTATCCAGAGACAACCTCACAATCTTTTACCTCTTTATAATAGTTTAGATTTCAATAGAAAACTAGTTTATCCAGCAGTAATATACTTTATCAAGTGCCGTGTAACGTGCTGGGAATATTTTGTAATACGTACAAATTGCGGTTAGTAACTGATACACCGTTAACAAATTGCATCCCACAAATTTATCGATTTAATATCCCGTCCATTAATTGAGATCGTTCACAACCGTATACCGTACGTACTTTGTACTCGTCGAAAGAAGTAAAAGAAACACAACGGCTATACAAAAATCTCTGAGACGTGTTTCTCGAAGTGGAACGCTTATAAGCTTGAGAAGCATTAAGTTTCACCGACTGTGAGCTTATAAACGTTACTCTTGACGAAATACCCGGGGAATGTTTGTGGCTGAATACGGAGGGTCGGCTCTACACAAAGATACTCGGCCGGTAACCGCGTCTTTCATTCGATGTTTTCTTCACATATTACATTTCAAATGTACCTTATTTCGAAACGGGAAAAGATTATTACATAAATATTACAATTATGAAGTAGGACAATGTATCCAACTGTTACGTGGCGAATCTTGGGTTTGGGTGACAACGGGGGATCTAATATTCTTTATACATCTTGATACTCCTTCATCAAAGGCCGGCAACTTGTCTGTAGTTCCTCTGGTGTTGCGAATGTTCGTGGGCATCGGTGATCACTTTATAATAGGTTTTAATTTATCCGGAACAAACAATCAAATGTTTTCTCTTTAGAATACTATTATAGATGATCAATTAGCCAACGGACAGATCTTGTGCGTAGTAGAACGACACAAGTGGTAAGATGTAAAAAAGGATTGACAGACTAACTCTACCCGGTAATCCCTGAATCTCGCCAAGCGAAACGTAGTTATAAATATAAGATAGTGGTGTTTCGATTTACTCATTCATGAACTAATACTCAATAATTTAGCACATCACAGGCTAATTTTTATGTACAGTTACGGCCGTTTACATAAAATATTTAATTAATAAGTAATGTGGTAACCGGCATGTCGGCCATGACCTGGCAAGATGTACGTATACATATCACTCTGTATTGTAGAGAATTGTAGAGAAATTATTTTACAACACGCGAATATTCAAATGGTAAATGAATACAATCATTCTGTTTAATTAAACTGCTTTTTTATTTGGGTAACGCGTAATATAAGGACATGTGTACAACGTTTTGCATCTTCACTGCATTTACATTTAACAAGTGTTTTAATGCGGTCATTGAAACATACAATATGCTAGATGTGACTTGGAATAATAAGATTAGCTACTGCGTTGTAAAGGATCAGACAAAAACAAAACACGTCTCGAATACAGTAATCAGTATATCGAATGTGGATGTTTAGACTGAAATAAACATATTATGTTTGTTTTTGGAGAATGGGCGTATAGCAAACAGGACAGAACAGAGGCGAACATTTTAACGATGCAAAAGTGAATTGGAACGGAATAACTGGCCAGGGCTGTCAAATGGAAATCTGGAGTATCTGCTTACTCCGAAAAGAATAAGACGATTGTAACTAACATAAAAAATAAATGGCCAAGGTAGATTGATATTTGCGTATTGAGACTGTATGTCAGGAACAGTGGAAACGCTTTGCATAACACAAGTATTCACATGAGTATTATAAAGTGAGGTTTTTATATCAAACTAGCGGTCCGCCCCGGCTTCGCACGGGTAGTTTCTCCATTCATACGTTCCCCTACTTAAGGTAATCGCGCCAACTGTCAAAAGACTGACAGTTATGCCAAAAGCGTTAAGGTTACATCAGAGAAGTTAATATTATCGTTAAACTTTCTTTTTTTTCATAAGAATCTTCTCCAGACAAAAAAAAATTACAAAATCGGTCCAGCCGTTCACTCGTGATAGGGAATATTTTTTTGTTCCAGAGGTAATTCTTATATTTTTATGTTCATTATATATGTTTGTATATATATAAAAATAAGAGTTCCAGATCCTACTGCATTGAAAGCCTGTGATCTCTGCCTAGCATAACATTTAAACAGTTTTCCAAAGGTAAGAAAAGGCACACAGTTAGTGTGCCTTTTCTTACCTTTGGAAAACTTTGTTGCAATCGGTCTGGAAACGCTCTGATAAAATAAACAATTTTTTGAATACCCTCACAGAACAAATGCACTCGGTTTATCTGAACGTACTCGTTTTCACAGCTTCAATAGCGAATGCGCTGCACTAAGGGGGGAGGGGGTGAGCGGGGCGGGAGGGATGCAGACACCAGACAAACGCCGCATACAAATGTGCAACGTGTGCATTTTATTTTATATAAACTGAATAACCTTAATAGCTGAAGCATGAGTATTTTCCGCATTATCCGTCCAATATTACGTAAAGCGAGGCACCGGCCCCTGTCGGCTGATAATACAACAGCGATCGCTTCAATCATGCCGCTCCCTGTACTTGTCATCGCTGGATACGTTTTCAGCCTTACGCCTTTGCAATAAAGCTGAATATTAAAGTCCTATGCAATTGTACCCCACATTTATTACATAGTAATGCGACGTTTCAAAAGGATACTGCGCTCCCATTGGCAAATTGGCTTAATTTCTTTCTGTATCCATGAAAACTTAACACTGCATCATAATATAATTTATAGGCGATTAAATTGGTAACCAACTGGACGAGGGCGCAGTGGGCGCTGACCTTTGTGTCCGGTCAATGGGAGAAGCTGGACGTAAGAGTAGTGGATTAAAAACGTCGATATCGGTCCAGTCGTTAAGTAATTCAATAGACACATGTAGAAGCGTAAATTAAGGAAATTATGAATTTGTTTCATCATTTCAGATTTCTTTCACGAAACAGTTAAACCGCAACAACGCGTTACGCCGCAGTGATGGACGTCCAAATTCCGACTTCGCTGTTAGTTTTGTCATAGCAAAGACGTTCGTCACATACCTAGCTACCGTAAACTAGCTACATACTCGTGGATTGTTTTCATATTAAGGAGGCGCCGAGAAGCTTTCAGGTTTTAAAATTAAAAAGGTCAGATCGTCACTGGCTTTTGGTATATGAGTTATTTCTAAAATGAATAAAATCTCAATTCATTTTAAGATTCAAAGGGGTGTGGTTCACTCAAAAGGTTAAGAATCACTTCATTAATGGCACTCGACACAATATTTTAAGCACAGATCACAAAGCTCATAAGAAAAAAAAACTTTTATTGAGCAATTTCCCTCTAAACTAACAATAATAACATAAATAATTTTATTGGATTTCTTGAACCAAAACATTTTTGTAAAACAAACGTTTGATTAAAAAAGTTTGTAACAAAGACACTCAAGTTTATTATATAACTAAGAACACTCGATAAACTAAACTTGTCCCAATTTGATTGGTTCGTAGTTCAGTTGAGCAGTTTAACTATAAATATAAGTTATTTGTTATTCAGTCTGCAACAATATAAGTCACATATAGATACTTTAATTTAAATTACTCGCATAACTAAGACATTGCAAAATATATTTTTGTAGTAAATAAAAAGTTTTGAGTTATAGAGTTTAGATTATTTCATATTATTGCTTTCCAAATGATAACGAAATAAAAAAAATTGTCGGTAAGTCTATGGCCTTATTAAGCATTACTCTATAAAAGAGGCGCGTTGATACGTTCGCCATCCCTGATCTACATATTTAACACGTCCGTAAACAAAACTAACTTAGTTAGCATTTCAGCTAGCGACTGAAAATAGCTTTAGTCTGCATCGAATTAAAACTAATGTTACTATATATATCGAGCTAAAACTAGTAATCCGATATAGAATGAGAAAATAGGTCGTTCATCATCTGGCGTTTTCTTATTTTAAGTGACAATTTCTTATTTTCTCGATTGAAATTCTTGTAAGACATATGTGACAAACATGTGAAAGGGTTGTTATTCACAATACATAATACGTTTCAGCATAACAATAATATAACATCACCATGGCGATATTGTGAATGTACAGTTATCTTTTATTATCCTTCGGGAACAGTTTTATAAAATGAAAAGTACCCTATTTCTTTACGTCTTACGATGTTTGTTCCATTCCAAAGACAGACACAAGTATATAAATGTTAGTTATTTACAACTGTAGCTTTTTTGAAGCAATACTGTGATGCAATACTAATAATAAATACTATGATGTCTATCAGAGAAATTGTTCAGTGACGGCAAGGGACAAATTTGAAACCCACATTCAGTCTATTGTTGCCGCACAGCGATAGTACGGCACTGGTTCAACTACCTTTGCCGTATAAAAATAAAAATAATGTGGACATTATTTTTATTTCGACGCGTCTCCCTCTAACGAAATTGGCATCTCTTGCAAATGTCTTAACAACGACTAAACTACTCAAGTAATTGTTATTTTATACTAAATACTTTTTATTTGGTAATACATCTTTCCGCCCTTTTCGCATCTATCTGGGTTCGGCACAGTATATTTTCTTCCATATCTATCACCCGTCATATCTTAATTCATGCCTCTCAAATCTTTCACACAAGTAATACAAATATATTGACTATTATTTGTTTCATTTGTAACGTCAGTAATCTACTAGACATTAAGCACGGAACAATTTCTTTGTTTACTAGCAGTTGCCCGCGGCTTCGCACGCATTAGTTAATTATTTTCCTCGTTGGAATTTTTTATAACTTGGTTTTCCGTATTCCGTATCACGTAACCTGTTATTACAGATAAAAGTTAAAAAGTTGTTATCGATCGCCACGGTAATGTATTACACGACAATAATAAAATGGAAATTGATAGTATAGATAGATTGATACGTTATATTTATCTATCCCTCCGGAAGGTTTTTTTTTTGTTTCGATATAAAAGTAACCAGTTGTCATTTCCTGAAAATATGTTATGTGAATTTCATGATGATAGGTCGAGTAACAAACTGACATGAATAAAATAAATAAATATTCGCTCTCGCCCGTAACCCAAAGGGATAGGCAGATATGAATTTCCATTTGGCGCGATCCTGGCACGCCTCTCTACGCTCACAAGCTCATCAGCTACGGGTACTTCTTCTACTTCTTTAGTATGTACTAGCCTGATCGATATAAGTTCTCCTAGGATGTCCCTTACAAACGCTGCCACTCACTTTTGCAACATGAATTTGTTTCGTTACTCTCCCTTCACTCATCCTTTCGACATGCAATAACCACCGAGGCATACCTTCCTCAATTCTAGTCACAACATCCTCTTTTAAGCCACACTTTTCCCTTTTTAATCCTATTATTCAACGTCAAGCCTAACATACTTCTTAAAGATCGCATCTCAACGGCATCAACTCTACTAACATGCTTTTCTTGCCAAATCCAGCTCTCACTTCTCACATTAAAATGGGGACTAGTACAGCATTGTGTGTTGCCAGACGAACCTTCATAGACACATGATGACATCTCATTACAGCATTGTGTGTTGCCAGGCGAACCTTTATAGACACATGCTGCCTCCTCACTACCCCATTCATTTTATTTCCTGCATTCACTCGTCGTTCAAAATCTTTAACGAGTCCACCATCTCTACTAAACATACACCCCAAACACATGAACTCTTCCAATTGTTCCACTTCTTTGACAAAGTGACATTTGCACTTATTATGTTAAATTAGGATATATAAGTAAGTAAAACTGATAATCTAATTTTTTACTAGTGTGTATATAGTGTATGTAATTCATATGATCATTCATATTAAATAGGGTTCAGCTTAGACCAGACATTCGTCGGTTAATTCAAATCTAATTATAAATAATGATAACTTAATATCAATTTTACTAGAGAGAGAAGACAATTAAAGCTTATTATATGTATATCCATATATCAACATATGTATAAGTCCCACCCGGGCCTCAAGCC
>JWHW01054765.1:132658-143025 GCA_000931545.1 Papilio glaucus
ATTTTACACAAAGTTTTTTTTTATTACATAGGCGAGTACTAAGAAAGGATTTCTAAAGAAGGGGATAAAATTTTATATGTCGAAAATACCCGTGCGAAGCCGGGGCGGGTCACTAGTATTAATATTAAAAATAAACCAGCCTTTTTTTACGTTTCCCCTCTACAGGGACACAGGCCTCCTCATCGAGAGAGGGAGGGAAGGTAGACAATATATTATATGTATGTATTTCAAGTACGCAGAATCAACTTAAAAATATATCCAACGAGCGAAATGAGAAACGAACGCGTCGAGAGAAAAAAAGCAGCAGTTAATTACAAAATAAACTGACTTTAATTTAAACAGGACGTCGAGTCAGCTGGCATGACATGACAACACTTCAATCCATGAAAATTTCTCGGAATTAATTTCGATATTCCTACGTGAGGTCGTCAATCTCTTACTGCCGGAAATTGTTCTGTCAGGAATGCATTCCTAGTGACACCGTGGCCCGTATTTACGGACACTTCCAAAAATCCACACGAGCCTCACTTTGTATACGCTCCCGGGATAAATAGGCCACGCTCCCCTCCTCCCTGTTCCCGGAGGGGCTCTATGACGTCACGCCGCAGCACGCCGCAATGCAATGTAGCGCAACTTCTATGATGCGGCAACATGGTGGATGTTGCCACTAACTGTGAAAGGTGCCTCTAGACCGGTAATTAGCTGATTATGACGCCAGTTGGCAGCCTATCAACACTTCTAGAAAGTCTTGGAACTTTTTCCATTTATAAATGCACGCGGCGGTTGCCGGTCGAAATGTCGGCTACGATATATTGCTCGATTATTCTTCTGTGACCTTACCTGTTCATTTTCGGGCAGCTTTTCCGCTTGCATGAAATTAATGATTTAACTATCTTAACTGTTATAAAACCTCCATGAATTACCTATTAGTTATATTTAGACTAAACAAGTTACAAAAGTAACGATTTATCATTGGAAATAAAATTATGTGTTGGTGGTTGATATGATAAAATAATATTTTCAATACTTTAAATAAATCGCGATAAAAATTACTTCCTTTATTGACTTATTTTTTTATTTATTTAGTAAATAGTCTTATTTGTATTATTAATAATTTTGACATGGGGAACGAGGCTTCCCGAATAAATATTTAAGAGTTTAGATATGTTTCGTTAAGATAAATAAAAATTTAAACTTTATACTTGGATTAACAAAGAATTGTTATATATGATACAGGTTCTCTAACCATATGTATGACATTCATTGTCCCACAAACGGGCTGCATTGTTCTAGATGGCTACGTGCCCTCTCCACAAGCCTTTGATTAACGTACACGTGTTTACCTTTCATCACTCTGATAGCATTTTTCAATACACAAGAGCAAGTGCTCATCGATGCGAAACAAATCCGAAACCTTAAACGAGAATTGTTCTACGAAATGTATTCATAATTCCTATACAACAAACATACATGTATGTATCTAATACAATTATATTTATAGAAATACATATGATGTCCACGTGTATTTTATTTATTTTGAGTTAAATTAAAATTAAGCCATATCTTATCCATTTTACAACTTATATATTTGTACATAACATCGTGCTTAAACAGTACTGCTTAAACAGTCCCACTTATGTGGGGTCGGCACAGTATGATTGTAGTCCATTCTGTATAGGTTTAGGCTACAGCTTTAAGGCCGGCCGACGGCTTGACATCAACCCTCTTCGGGAATAATTGGGTGAATTTAAGTCTTGTATTATGATTGCGTTAAAAATTTTATATTATAATGAATATAATAACGGCATTCACATTTCGGTAACACCTGGGGCCACAGTAGATGCTGCGCCAAGTCGAACCGTAAGAACGGGGCTTCCCCTTTTTTCTCGAAGCGTTTCGTCGTACATTCGAATAGGTCCAGTCTGGATTATCCTAGAAAGCTAAAATTTTCAAGATGCGATGTGCTCGACGAACTTATCAAAGACATTTATTGCAGATTTATTGACATGTGAAAGGCGCCAATTTTGTCAAATACTGACTAGCTCACTCACTCACTAATGGTCATCAAAATTCTGAGGTACTTCCCGATGAAATATATAGGCTAAGAATAGCGTATAAATGACGGAAAGATTAATTAATATTTCGACGAATTTACAGAAAAGCTTAATGAATTGAATAAACCTTTGCGCTAAATCAACGTCTGAAAACTGTACAAAAATAGATAGGCAAATGCGGTGAGAGGATTATGAACAGGAGAGCGGCCGACCCGTGAACCCTCGATCGTCTGTTACGTAGCTATGTGCTTTATGACATCATACCAATATTTAATATACGTGTTACGCTTAAATCAATATAGTAAAATCCTTGAAAACTTCCCAGTAGTCAGTAAACTAAACGGCAATACAACGCTGGAAATTAAACAAACACATGCGCATGCGCCACTAAAACGTGTACTTTATGTGCTAACGTCTCAAATGTGCACATTTAGATCCAACTAAAAAACAGTGTCTCTCCTATTTTCGAAAGAGAAGGGGTTTTTTACCACCCTACGGAAAAAAATCGTTGTAGACAGAAAATGTATAAAATGTGTACCTAGCCGTAGTAGCCATATTGTAACTTGATAGATGTCTCTTGAAAACTTGACGCAACTTGCTGTCGATTTGGGCTATAGATAAGCTATAGATAAGCTAAGATATTCTTTCGTTAGGCTTTCTTTATTCATTCTTTCCCCCCGAAACACCGAAGCATACCTTGTACCATTCTAGCCACAACACCCATTTTTAAGCCAATACTTTTCCCTTATAACGCTACTTTTAATCCTAATGAGCCTTCATAGACACATTCTGACTCTACACTACTGTACCTATATCCACATTCATTTTATTTCCAGCATTCTCTGGTCGTTTTATGTCCGCATGTCCCTAATTCCTCTCTAAATTGTAAACATTATAAACAAAAAAATGTACACCTACTGTGCGCAAAACGAAATCGATCGTTTGCTTGTTACTGTGCAATTCAAGAGCGTCATCAGTGTCATTAATTGGATGAGCATTTAATGGGCAAAACGTGACGATGAGCGCAGATGTAGCGGAGAGCGGGGCCTGGCACTGCGCGGTCTGAGACGAGCAGTCGTCTCGCCCGCCCTGCGCCCCCACCCGCCCTATGCTCTCTAGGCGGCGATGTTGTTCCGTACACAAACATTTTAACCACAACTACAAACCACACGATCCGTTCGCTCGCCTCCGACCAATTGTTATAACCGCCCATTTGGGATCAAATGTTTGCTTGAGAATTTCTACAAGATTATTTTATTATTACAAAAACGAACATTAAACATACGAATATTTTTATGAATCTATAATGTATATAAGAGTTATACGAATACATGTTTATTTACATCACAATATTCTAAGTTACTGTCACATTAAAGCTCAAAATGGTTTAAATTATCAAAACTTTAAGATATCCTAAGATATCTATATAAAAATCTTAAGATATATTTTTCTTTTTTTAACTTCTCAAATCGCTCTTATAAGCTCGATCTGTATTTAAATAAAATCTTTCCTTGTAATTTTCATCCTTAAAATGAGTGATGACTTTTCGAAATACGCAAACTTAATAAGGCTCGATGACAGGAATTTTACAACTTTTTTCTAATTCCTTGATTTTTTTTTATATAAACCCGTATGAGTTATAATGATTAATAAAATCCAATTATCAATTCCAGGCAGTTGGTAATTAAATTTTTCACAGTGTAAGACTAGTAGGTAATGGAGTTTAAAGAAGTTATGTTAATTAAAATGATATCGTCAGGTTTTTCTGTTCTATCAAACGAAATTTTAATACTTAATCTAAAATATAAAGAACTATATATAAATCACACTTTTATTATAACAAAAGCACGTAATTAAAACACTATTAGATTAGGTTTACAAAACATAAAAGAACACTTATTAAAAAAACAAAAGCAATGAAAGTTTGTAATTGATACGTTTAAGAATAAAAAAAGTTTTTTTTTATTTGTTACTCAACGTTGTTAAAATGTATTTGTTCCGATCTAAATAATTAGTTTCGTACATTTGACGTTACAATTACAAAGGACCAAGACGAAATTTGGTAACATCCACCTCAGCTATTCACCACCAGAACGATCGATACCCTCGAAAATTATCCTCTTTCTCTTTCACGCTCGCAGCTTTATTTCCTGCTCAGCCTGTCAAGTGTCTACGTACGAGTTTAGCTCTTGAGACAAAGAACATTTGGTAGGTTATCGCTTGACATTTTTTAGCAGATCTTGTAACAAGCGGCACGCTTTATTGTGTAAAGTTGAATATACAGGGTGTGAGAGTTTAGCCGAAAGGGAAGCGAACAACAGTTTGGAAACGAAGCGATCCGTTCATAGCAGGATCCATTAATTGCGCAACGCTAATTCACATCTAATCGTTATTACGTAACCCCACCGTAGATCATTTGAAATGATAATAAAATAAAGTTTTTATATCACTAAACTTCTATTTAAGAAACGTAATTAAATAATAGATATGCCAGATATACATATATATGTATAGTATTCCATCTACACACCTTTTTACTCCACGGCAACGCAAGGCAGACGGGGTAAACAAGTTATACTGTAACTGAGATAATAACTACCGCCTACTCTCATTAGCTAGTGGGACTAATTAACTATAAAATAATCAGTTAGTTTACAATGCAAGGTTTCGATGTGACGTATAACAATACATCGTCGACTTGAGAAGTCGGTAAAAAAAACAGGTAGCGAATTTTATATCGGTCTTTTCTAGTAGTTTGGGAGCTCTGTGGAATTTACTTGCATTATTTAAACGGTTCAATTAATTAATTACGGTTCTCGGACATGGCCTCTCACCGTGAGCATCATTAAACGGCTCAAGGTTGCTCAAAGAGAGGGCATTGTGTAGTTTGCAATGAAGATGCTTTATTATTATTCATTCTCCGAGTCTCTTTGTGAGATCTTATCAGCTCCGCAGCAGAACCAATGCGACCAACATTGTCCAAAGAATTCCTAAACTTAGTGGTAATGAGCTGGACATATTGCTCGAGAAAGAATTGCTGATGGGGCTTAAAAGATCTTGGAATGGCGACCAAATACAGGTCGGCCGAGCGTATGTAGGCTTCGCACAAGTTGGATCATGCTTTGGTCAAGGTGGCGGGAGTCCATTGGATGACTGCAGGAGTATACTGTAGGCTGGACGATGAACGATTTATTTATAACGTACATTCATCAACCATTATGTTATTTAATGAATTGAAAATTTGGTTACACGATTCCAGGATGAATATCTTTTGTAAAATCTATTTCATTATAAAGTAAACAAGGAGTTATTAAATTTGTTTATATATCCTTTGTTTAGTTTAATGTTTCTTCTTAATCACCAAACTTAAACAAGATAAGGCGCTTTTTACTAGCGGACTTTGTATTTGATGTAACTAAATATACCGCGTTCGACAGAATCGACTTTGACATCCAAAGAGGGTGTTAAGTTTCCTTGTTAAAGTCTTCATCATTAAAGACAACGCTCAGCCTTTAGACGCTGTCTTGCGAAACTTCGATCATATCAATATCTTTAAATATTTGTTATACAAGATTATCAAACGGTAAATTTCATATTAAAGTATACAATCTGATTATAAAGTAGTACATTTTTATAATCAACATCAAGAAAAACACATTGTGTAATAGTAACAAAATATTATTTTACGGAATAATTTATTTATTCGACTTTTTTAAGTTTTATTACTGCTTATGTCGTAAATTCAAACTACAGACGGAGCATGGCAGAACTCTAAATTCTATATTAATCTTAATGATTGTATTACGCGACTGTGCGTTGCTTGAGAAATGCACTATAATCCTGTTGGTGCTTTCGATATCTTTATTTAAATTGTGTCTATAATTGTAGCATATGATAATAACTGTCCTGATATTTACATAGTACATATTTTAATCCGAAGTAACTTTATAAGTTTATCTTATAATTTTTTTTTTTATTATTTATCTGCCTTACTCTCTCCTAATAGTGCTGTGACCGTACTGAACTGTTCCTTATTATAAACTACTAATGTATCACACCTTTGGAATGCAATGAACTATTGACTACTGACTACATATATATATAATGTGTGTAAGGCATGCTGTGCGGTTTCACATTTCTCTGCCGTGTAATTCACAACCTGATCTAACAGGCAACGTATAATTATCGACGCGAAGAAATTATCTTCATAAAATAAAACGCGCAGACGTGATAAATAGGTTCAAGGGTTCCGTAGTAGTTGGATTGTTAAAAAAGAATGTGTCTGAGATTAGCGCAAAAGCACAAACAGTTTTTCATTTTATTACATTACTATTTATGTGTGAAATTAGCGTGAAATATTTATCAACAGTCATCTGCTCTTACAAGCTATTAACATTTACTCAGGTTACGCTACGCCCAGCGATTTTGTTTAGAGTCTGATTAATATCCAAGCTTGATAAGTGTGATGTGATAACTGCTACCAAGGACCTATTTTGTTTATACTTTTAAAACATTATCAACTTCGTTATTTTTCTTTTCAACTTTTTAATAAAAAAATAGATAAATTACAAACATACTTGAAAATAAATTACAATAAATTTTATTTTCAAGTTCTTTTTTTATTTCATTAATGGGCTAACAATGATATTGAATATATTAAATAGTATTGTAATCAAGAAAGTAATTTACCAAATATCAGATCAATCTAACAACAGGAAGGGGTTAAAATTTCTAAATTTGACCCAAATATACAACAAATAGGTATTTAAAAATTTGGTATGATAGAGGTATTTGGTAAAAAACATATTTTTTTCATTTGTCGTTTTATTAAAAGAAAACATTATTAAGTATTAACAAGACAGTGCAGTCAACACAACTTAAGGGGATACTTACGGCCTCGCGTGCATAATAAATCTAATTATGCGTTTATGAATGGTTTTCTCCTTCGTAAGCTAGGCTTTCAATAAGGCCGAGCTATGAGTGACCGTGCACAGGTGCTTCAGGGTTTCATATTACGCAACTTCTCAAGTGCAAGGAAATATTAAATCTCAATACATTCTTCTTATATATTACTACGCTTCTTAAGATACAGTTAGCCGTTGTGACGGTCATCTATTTAAGACACTTGTCAAATGTATTCACTCGCGTACATAGCACTTCTTGTTGTTTGTTATATACATTAAATTCGTGGTTGCGTAGTATTTTGTTCTAAGTTAATACTTCCATAATAATAACAGATTTTAACAGGTGAAGTTGAAATGAAAATAATCGTTTAAAACTTGCCTATAATTTTTTCGTCTTTCCTTAGACTGGTAATTTTTACGTTTGTTTATTTAAATGTTTGATTATTTATGTATGTCTAGTGGTATAATTTTTATGAATAAAAAAGCTGAAACTAAATTATATCTTTTTTAATTATTTAATGAATATCATATCAATTTCCGTCAATTACTTTATAAAAAAACTAGCGCTTGGTTAAAATAGTGTAAAGACATCGTAATTTTTTTTTCTTCTCCTAAGCAAGCGTAAAAGCGTGCCGTCGACTGCTGCCACTAGTGAAGTGGTCGTGGCTGATAACAATTGACCTTTGTTTCCTGTTCACTTCAATAATTAAAAGCAACACCGTCACCGTCACCGAACAATTCGCCACAACAACGTAGCCCCGGCGTCAACAAAAGCCATTCTCATTCGCTGAAAAAATGAATTTGTGAACTGTTATATTTTTGTAATAGTAATATGTCGTTAGTAAAACTTAAATAATATATATTTGTATAAAAGAAGAAACTGACTTGGCCTAGACCCTTGATACTTTGAACAGAGATTATTACGTAGGTGAGGTGTAAAATAGGAGAACTTATATCGATCAGATAGTAACATACTAAAGAAGGGCGATATAAGGAGCACCCATAACCGACAAGAATGTATGAATGTAGAAGAAGCGAGAGAGGTGCGCGGTTTCACCCGGATCGCGCCAAATTGAAATCCATGATCTCTGCCTACCCCTCTGGGTCACGGGCGTGAGCACATATTTATTAATTAATACCGTTTAATTATCCAATAAGCTTATATTCTACATGTACCTATATATTAGGTATGTTTAACGAGCATCATGTAAACTGTATATACATTCTTAGAAATTTAAAGATAGCTATTTAGTCATATGATGACTTACTAAGCTTCAGTGAATCTGTCAACTTATAGTAAGTTCATTATCCGTTATATAATACGTCGCTTGCCTGTTGTCCTAAGGTTAAGTAAACGTGAAACGCGAAGCGACGCGACGCGATATGCGGCATAATCCGACCGATACGTCGTTGAAGTTTTCACATAGCGTCGCGTTTCGTAGCATTGCCGCGCGCGCATTATGTGACCAACACTAACACACGACTGATTATGGCGGCAACAAAAGCCACAAACACATACAACGAGTACTTGATATTTTTGCATCGAATAGCATACGTGTTTGTCGTTCACCTAGGACAAAACGTTATGCAAAATAAGAACAATGTCGTTACATTTACAGACATGAAAAATATCAAAGTGCAAATATATTAATGCAATAAATTCTTGTATCCGTCGCTTCCGGAAAGTCGGCAACTAACTTATGCACAAGTTATTGAAATATCTTGAATCGATGTTACATGGATCTTCACCATTCTATATTAAAAGTTCAAGAGTATTATAAACTACATTCTTTGTGAATTTGAATTGCGTACTTTAAAACTTTAAAACTTTAATATTCGCTACGATAAATTCTAGAATACTAAGAGCTGGGTAATAAAATTCAACACACATACATAAAAGTTTTTAAATTCCGATCCTCGAAACATGAGACTTTATTAGCACGCTTGATTTGTGAATGGCGAGTATCTTAGTATACTTTATAAATAGGTATATTTGGTAAAGGAATGTTGCAGATAGGTTAGCATAATTATATCCGGAAATGCCTTTAAATTCCACATATAAGATATTCCTGTGAACACAAATAAATGACTGAATGTAGAATATTGTTTCGTTAATAATGTTATAAATTCAGTTTTGTTATATAAATCGAGAAAGTCGTTAAAAACTGATATTAATACAGTATAATATTTTTTGTTTTTCATTTCTTTTTTGTGTGTACATTCTATCCGAATGTAGAAAATCGTCGTAGTAAATCTACTTCGCTTGGCACAGGACAGGAATAAGTTCGCTGAGCTGACGGCCAACCTCCAGTAATGGAGAGGCACTCACAGAGAGAGACAGAGATTCTATCCGAATAGCGTTACGGCACAGTTATCATTTCTATCACTAAATGTTACTTAAATAAAACTTCAAATATATTCTATGCCAAAATACACTAGTAGCTGAAAGTATTTAATTTTCTGATTGGCAAACGAATGATGCGCCATTTTCGATCGCGTTACCTTGACTCTGGCAAGTTAGTTGACGCCGCAGAAGGCTATCAGATTATCCTACCAAAGAGCTGCAGAGCTTTTAAGCTAGGCTATGGTAAAGCTTAGGGTTGCGTCATTTGCTCGCACACAAGCAAACTTCGCAGACCAAACGTGTGATCGTAATACGATCGTTAAATATTTATGATATTCTTGTGTACATGATATACTGTGGTCAGAAAGTGTAATTTGTTGCGATGTATATTATATATTTTTTATATATACACTCAAATATTGTACTGTTGTAAGTATTGTTTTAAATTAGTTCGTTTTGTGAAACGCTAAAGTTATTTAATTGGGTAATGTTTGTAAGATTCGCTTACGCTAATGCCGTAGAGCGTACAGTAGAATTGATCCGCAGCGAGGGCCGTCAGTGGCGGCGGCGTCCGAACTTACATTTGTACATCGACTTCGGAGCCTTATTTAGTTGTCGGAAAAGTACGCGGTTTCCGGATGTGATCCAAAGCTCCGAACTAGATATAGGTCGTTAACATTTTATCAGTTGGCACTATTTGGCTCACACGTTGAATTTACAAGCAGCTGTATTCTTTCCGTGAGATCAGTTCGAGGTCGGGGTAGAGTGCGACAGGCCGGTGCATCGGCCCGCGCCGCGGTGCAGTAAGCGAGCCGCATCCATGCTGCCTGGCACACCGACATTCCGTGACGGCAATATGTGATCGGAAGTCGGGGACACATACGGTGCGGAAGAGTCATGTTAAGTATCGTTGCGATTTCAAGTACATATGTTGTAAAAGCAAGTAGTACTTTTGCAATTTCTATGTTTTCATATTTACAATTTTCAATTAAATCAGTTTTTTTATATACCAAACCTTCATTAAATTTCATTCGACTTAAAGCTGGTGTTAAGCGTGTAGAAAAT
>JWHW01054765.1:143253-172389 GCA_000931545.1 Papilio glaucus
CCGGGCCCAAGAAGAAGGAGAAGATCAAAGGTACGTATGATTAACGGAACCTCCTGCCGTGCGCTCGGGGGCGGCAACCGCGGCGATAACGACTTCAGTCAGGATGTCTCGCTTGCGTCACAGGAGATAACCCGCGTTGCGGCAGACGATCGGCACACGCTGTTCGTTCTGCGAGCGCTGCACGCGCGCTGTTCTTTTCCTCTGTCTACACATGCAACTCGAAGTTGTTATGGAATATTTCGACATGTGTTGGTGAGTGCCGTCGTTGGCCGCCACTAACGTTCACTAACCGCACGACAAACTTCTGATGAATGTCCCTGCTACAACTTCTAAACTCATAAACTTCAATATTCCTATCTTTGTATAGATTATAAAGTAAGAACGCAAAAGTATTTTTTCTGAAAGGTACAGACTGTATAACTTTTTCAGCGCTCGCGTTACTCATTCTCTATTCAAAAGCCCTGGTATTAACATGTATATTTATCATTAAAAGCAACTAAACCCTTAAAACAATAAGCAAATAGCAAGGCTCGCCTAGAGTTCTGTAGCCTGCCTGGAAAATATCGATGATAAACGTCGTAAAACGCTACACACTGAAGGCGTGCGCCGGGTACATCTCGATACTCCAAGTTGTTACTCGGAACAAGACCCACAAATATTATAACAGCTAAAATAACTCAACAATAATTTAAGAACTTCATTTAAAAAACATTTGCAAATTTTACGTTTATTAAGCATAAACGTAAAATTTGCAAATGTCATCTATTTACTACGCTTTAGTTTAGTTACTTATAAATTGTAGCGTCTCTTTAAAATATTTATATTTGTCTCTTATTCTGACCAAAATTATGTTTTAATATTTAATACGTTATACACGTCAACGCCCATCGGATAATTGCTAAAAACGAGATATCAGTTACTGACGTATATACATATATATGTAACGATTATTGTAATGTAAAATTGTACAACATACAGAGATATTTCTAGTCAGCTCAAAAAACGAAAAAACAACATTCACTTAAATTTATAAAATAAAAATTACACATAACTTTGATTTAAAATATGTTTTAAAACGCTCTACAAAACAGTAACAACTTCATGCTGTATTTAATAACCTTCTTACCGTGGGTTTACACTGCCAGAAAAATTCACGTAAAACATATTGTTATCTTTTCAGAGAGAAAGATAGAGAGCCTTATACCGGGACATGATTTTACGCCAGTGGAAACCCACAGTAAAATTGTATCACTTTTATGATATTCACCAAATAATTGATTATTACCTTTATTAATAACCTGCAATTATTATCTCTTTAGCAATGGTAGTAAAAGTTGTTATAAATGGTATGTCTCCACGTCCTAACGTAGGTATTGTAGACGCACGTTGCAGCGAGGACTGCGCAATTACGTTCACGAGTTACGCAACCATCTGGCCCACTTGCATATCATTTAATGCATTACCAGGTTACCAGCGTTAAAGGTGAGCCGTCCGAAGCTATCGAGATTCCCTTTGATCCTTTGTTTTAACGTAGACCGCTGTGCGCGATAGTCACTTACCATCTTATCTATAGCCGCTACATTTTTGCAGCGAAAGGAGGTCGTAAGATTTAGCTATAATCGTACGACATGTTATTATTTTGTAAAACGAAACGTGTTAACGTCACGTATTTTCTTACGTTTCGATAGTTCATGTTCTAGAACAATTATCATGGCCGCGTTATCCATACCGTTTGTAATTGCCGACAATATTTTGACACGTAACGGCGAGAAAATAGCGAAACGGTACGTTCCACTAAAATGTTTACAAGTTATCCCCAAACGAAACCGTACGTCATTCAATGAATACCGGAACGGTAGATTTAAACAAAGACAACCATAATTCTTTTTTTTTATATCTTAGCTTCTTTAACTAAAGTTACCTATATATCAAAAAGAAAAAAAAAGTGCGCTTGTCATTGGACTCTAGATTTTTTTTTTGTAATTCGAAATTACGTATACTATTTTTAATTTATCCGTTTTTTATTATTCCATAACTCAGGCCGTTTGAGATTGGTTTAAACGTCCGGTAAAAAAGTTGCGCGGTGTTGAGCCAAAGCAGATAGGTATCCGCAAATCATATCATCTGCAGTGCGGATACAGCGCCACAGCGCCGAGTCTTTTACTTACAAAGTAACTTTACATCGCGTACATTCTATGCGACCTTCCACTTATATTAATCAGGAGTTAAGAATGATTAGTGGTTTAAAATTAATAATCATTCTTTAGTCCTTAAATCAATTATACGATTTTTTTTATTAAAATTCCCTTTTCATTAATTTCAGTGATATATTTTATCGCATTTTTAAATTCCGTTAAGCTTTCGCCGAAAGGTCCTAGAATGGCAACCAGTTACAAGTCGATGAAGCATAGATAGGCGATCGACCGACGATCTGAACAGTGTTGCGGGAGTACACTAGATGACTATCGGCTGAAAGAAAGGAAGGGAAAAGGTCTTCCTTTATATTCTTAGTTAAATAATCCAATATTATAAATGATATAACCACCATTAATTAATCCTTAAACATTTTCTATTTTAAAGCTCAAACAAACCTTTGAGGGCTCAGTCTTTGATGATACAAAAAGTTGTCACTTTGCGCTTGGTTTACCGTTCAGTGAAGGCGCGGTGCCGGGAGCTAGGTAGCTGTATATGCGCCCCGCCCGTGGGGGACGACAAACAAAGCAAATATTTACATCGTAGTCAAGTAAGGTCATGAAATAATATTTTCTTAAGCCTCATCCAAATTTGATTTAGCACTCTCACTGATAAATATTCTTTAATCTATTTTTTTTGCGACTGGCAATCGAACGACAGGGTAGGGTAATCGTTTTTCTTATTTTAATAAAAAACATTATTAAATTATCTATCTAGGTTTGTAATATTAAGATCGTATAATCGGGAAATGTCATTATCCAACTTAGAATAGTCCATAACATTCAATGGATTACTGACTGACTCACAAGCAAGCACTCTGGACTTTATCCATAAGATGTAACCAGTCCTAAGTTCTTAAATCCAATAGAACGTTAGTGCTTTGGTTACTGATTTAAAAATATCGCTAACATGCCGAAGGAAACACATTAAAATTGTTGCGTTAGGTAACCTTCGTCTGGGATATTCTATTTTAGATAACACAACAGCGCACAGTGTCGCTTCGAGCACAATTGATACGTGACTGGTGCGACAGAAAATAAAACGAACTTATACTGACCAGATTGGTCATCGAAACGCTATATTAAATGTACTCGTAACTGACGAGCACAAATCAAATCCAGATCCGTGAAAAAGGCAAAAAATTCTGCCTATCCCTATGGGCTAGGACATATCTTTAGTCACCATACCAACTAGTCTAAATAACTATATATAAAAAAAATCCAAACAGTCCACTACCGAAGCTATTCGCTCCTTTAATGGTCACAAACTGATTCCCGCAGTTTCATCCGCAGTGCAATTTAATTTAACCGAAGATTGCGCAGCCTAAGCTGAACCCTATTTAATATGATCGATCATAATCTGAGCTCAACTTCCATTGGATTAAAATTATTTCTGCATAAAAAGTTTCATCTCGTACTTTAGACCTTTAGAGGATGAATTTAGAAAAATCCTTTCTTAGTGCTTACCCACGTAAGAACAGAAAACTCAATGCAAAATTTCAATTCTCTAGGCTCTAGTTTGTGCTGCGCTTTGACATATCAGTCAACCGGTTTTTCTTTTACATATACTGATTAATCGATAGGCGATATAACTAACAAGATGTTTTGTCACTTCTAAAAAAGCAAAAGATATTTCTGTTTATATAACTTTGATTTTCATTCAATGAATTTTATTTATTTTCCAATAAACATCAATTGTAAATATCTAAACAAATAAAAAAGCAATCTGTAAGCAATTGAAAGAGAACAAGGAGAAAAAAATATTTTCTTCTAAATTCTCAAGGGACAATTCATCGGATCAACATTATGACTGAATATTTTTTACTGAGGAAATTATTTGTAAGGCCTCTTGAAGCTCGCCATATTAATGTTAGTAAATAGCTGTTTTTAAGGTTTATTTATTTATTTTATTCTTGTTTATTTGAGACTCCAATAAAGAATACAAACTTACATATGTTTACTCAGGCTATATGAATTATTATTATATCATTTTTATCTAGCGGCTTCGTATAGTCGAATATTTTAATGTTTTTATACAGTATACGTCTTGAAATATTCCCGAGGAGGGTTGGTGTTTTTACGGCCGGTCACCAAAAACCTTTACAGTATAGACTACGGTCATACTGTGCCGAGCTCACATAACGTGGGAAAACTCAGGGAGACGATGATGATGAAGGTGGCACAGCGTAAAGTTCTTATCTCTGTCAACAATTCAATTGTTTCATTATATTCGACACAAAAATACTGTTTCTGCTGTAATCTTTTAAGACTGCAACACACAATCTATCTTCTAGTAAGTTTTGATTAACAAGGGAAAGCCCGTGGATTCAGGTGTTCGTTCATTTAACAATGGCAAACTTTCATTAAAAACTTTCGTCCAACAAGTGAACTTTTAATAGCTTCGTTCCATTTAAAAAGTTTCGTTTCAGTAACACTATGAGCTAATATATATCATCTCGAGGGGGAGGATGACATTATTTCAGTTTAGCGTGTCAACTATTACGTCAGTTATAAGGATCCTGAAAAAATAATATCCGGAAATGTCGATTTATTTTCTGTTTCCTTCAGTATGTTTTGAACACTTAAAGAAACTTCCACTCCTAGAACAAAAACACGGCGATGATGAAGTAATTTTTAATAAATAAAGTAAATAAATATCCTCTCGCCCGTAACCCAAATGGATGGACAGAGACTAAGGATTTCCATTTAGCGCGAACCTGACACACCTCTCTCGCTTCTTCTACATCCATACATCTACGCATACAAGCTCGTCGGTTACGGGTACTCCTTATATCGCCCTTCTTTAGTATATCACTAATCTGATCGATATAAGGTCTCCTTGGACGTCCCCGGCCAACGCTGTCATTCATTTTTGCTAGCACATAAGTGCTAGCAACACATATTTTAGTTAATTTTTAGTAATGATACTTCTGTTCCTTCACGCTGGATGCAACCAGTAACAATGATGCTGTAAAGATCTTCATCTAATTTATTCATAGAAGCGGAGACGCGACCAGACTCCTGCTTTAATATCGAGAACAATAATTTCTTAATCGAAAATAATTTACGTTAAAATACAGGGCTTTTACGCATGTTATTTGTATTTAATAATTTTACTTGATATATAAAAATCAATTAAACAACACTTTATAAAACTTAGCGCAGCATAGTAATATGGCCCGTCGGATAAGATGTCCAGTAGCAAATTTTCCACGTTTTACCAATACATAACTCGGTTCATCGTCACTGTGGTGACGTTTAAAGTGATCATAATACAAACAGTTCATTCAGAAATTATTTTAAGTTATTTTCATATTTTACATAATTTATTTTAAGTACTAACAAAATCTTTTAAAACAGGTTTTTTGAATTGCGAACGTACTTTCATAATTTGTTATATTATCTTTTTTTGTATGCTGTTTGTATTACAACTTCAATATTGTAACGACTTCTTTGCTGAGCGTATATTTATATCATACGACCATATTTTCCGGCTATGATCATCGTGTGCATATTTGTTGTTTAGCTTTAGACAATATTTAGTTGGGGAAAATCTTATAGGTTCGCGTGAACAACATGCTTATTTGAATTTGGAACAGCTTCGACGAACTTTTTTTCATTTATTTTTCTTGTATTTAATTTTGAATTTTATTGTTAAGATGCAAGGATTTATTTTTGTTGATAATTTATTTATCTTTGTACTGTTGCTGTTGTTTTGAACGCACCTTCCCACCTGTTTTTAGTTTTCATTTCTGTCGACATTTCTTATGACCTGTGATTTTTTCTTTTTTCACATGCCTTACGGAGATTATATCGTACAAATCAATGACATGCTATAAAGAAATGAGAATATGACAGTTCATAGATTTGCAATAAGCTTTAGTGAAACGTATACGTCAGTGTGAAGACCGCTACATATGCGGTGGCCGTAAGATGACCACTTACTTCACTTTTTTAACTTACTATTTTATTGTTATTATTAAATTAATTGTTAACCATACTGTATAACTAAAATTTATTAATAAAAAAAATCAAAACCAAGCCTCAGAGTCATTTATTGTGTGACAGTGGCAGTGGCAAAAAATTATGTTATTCTTTCCCCATAAAAACTACTATATCATTCTGAATTAGCCTATACGTATTATATGATTGTCTCCAATTAATTTTTTACATTAAAAGGTAACAAAGCGAAGACAGGGCTATTTTTGAATTGTCCTGTAGGTTTTTAATGAGAAGAATTCAGTTATCATTGCTATCCAAGAACACCTACAATCTCCCCAGACAGATTTAAAGAAATAGACCGTAAGTTCAGTCTTCGTTTTTGTAATAACAAAATAATACTGTAGAAATTCTCAAGCAAACCTTTGATTTTTCTATGTGAGTGACTTGTCACCTTTTAGTAACTAGAAGATTCACCTGCAGCTATACCAGGTATCAGCGGCGAGGCGCAGAGGGCGTCTAGCCTAAACCTCTATAAGATTAACTTAGCCCGAAAGCTCGGCCTCGGGCCGTTACTTTATTACTACCAATCCAGAACGAGGAAATGGGAGAAAAACCAAAACTACTGACCTTCTATTGGTTAACGGTTTATCAGAGTGTATGTTGTGCGAGGATGTCTGCACGTGCCAGTTATATTTAAAAAACAAATAGTTTAAACATCAATTGTTTTACAAGCAAAAACATCAATTGTATGTGAATATAACTATCGGTGCGTAATCAGCATCTCATTATTTGTGCTCTGACACAGTAACGCATAGAATAAAACAATGATGATGCCTTCCAACGAAACGTCATCGTCGCCGTCGCAGCGCTGAAGAATGATCGTGGATCATTGACCATTTAATTGAACGGGGAATGCCAGTCGACGTAGTCATTCATTCATTCGTCTAGACTAAATATTAATTACGTTACCTATTATAAATAGCATTCAATGCAACTCGCTCATTCGAAATAAATCTTTGAATCAAATAGACATATGAACAATTATTGCACGTTACTGGTATACACCTATTCGACTTACGTGTACTTATAATTGATATGCCCTACATATTGTTTTTGTTTTGGTAGTTTTGTTTCTCACAATTTTATTTGTCTCATTCTATGAGTTTACTCTTTAACGAATAATAATTTACTCACTGAATATTTATGTTTTCATTTGAAACTTGATATCCTCGATCAAAGAGGGAAACTGTCCAAAAATGGTCCCTCTGGATACCCTACGCTAGATAAAAGACTGATATGAAGAATTAAAATGTAATGTACCTGCACTATACTACCATGTAGTAACATCATTAGTACATCAGAAGATACTTTTTCAGTCAAATTAACTCCTAGCAAGGATAATAATAATTAATGGGTGCGAAGCCACGGGCACCAGCTAGTACTTATGTATGTACTAAGACGCGGTACCCACATATATTCTTATTTGTACACTGAACGTGTGAAAAAATCAAACATGTGGTGTTATATCTCGGTGCGTTACTAAACCGGTGGCCAATTCGACGCTTGTCACTCTGTGTCACAATCCGTTGGAGCGCTCCCACGGTCGTCGTGTGCGCGCACGTGTGCGTTGCTGTGAGTGTGCGTATGTGTGTTTATTGTGATTCTCCAAATCCGCATTACGTACAGCGCATTCGGTTATTATTAGAATAACCTTATTTTAGAGGCTGGATGAAAACGGCTCTACGTATCACAAGCGTAAAATACTCGTATTTACGAAACTGCAAGCTGTTTACCTATAGCCTCTTAGGCATTATTCCCGCATGTTGATCCGCGCAGCGTTCTGCATAATCGTAAAGATCTCTTAAACATAACGTGCACTTTATTTTAACCGCTGTAGTTATAATAATACGGTAGATTATGCGGAGGGGCTACATCCTACAGAGGAGCACTGATGGCTGAAGAAAGAGAGAGGGTATAATATTTATAATAAATGTTTACTGTGTATAAGTCCACTTACAATGAATTTCAAATTAAAACATAACATTTACATTTTCCGATCCCCATATAGCTCCCGCATAACTTTATTTGAGTTAGACATATTTAGCAATCCCTACACTTGTTAAATTGAACTTGTCCCATCCACGTTTATGACTTAAATATATATTACGTTGAGTGAGCCGTAAAGAAATTCAAACTTGATAAAAATCGTAATTTGTAATTTTAAAGTAGGTAATCTCACTTTCTTTGTTAGCACTGTATACACGCGGGCAAATGCTCAATCTCGCCATGTCATCGGTTGTTTAAAATCGTTGCCTCCAGATACGCTTTGGTATTATTGCTTGTAATAAATCGAAGTATTGCAAAAAAATTTGAATTTATATTTAAATGATTAATTTAATTGACCGTTTAAGATACACGCGGCTTAAGATTCTAGAATAACAGTGCCACTTACATCACAGTTACAATATGATTCGCGAAACACAAAGAACTTTTTCATTACGTATTTTTATTATTGACCTAGGATACATACAGCATACAGGACATTAATCTGATAGTATATACATAGATATGTCTTCCTATGACACTACAATGCTACCCAGAATTTTCACAAACAAGATCTTATTCGAGAAAGGGGATACGAGAGGCCTACGTCCCGCTGATGAATGTGTACAACCATAGAATAAATGCGCGCGTGCTATGAAATGACTTACATTTCTTGTCATTTACCACTACACGTTAAACTGACATTGTAATCTCAATTTTACGTTAAATAATAAAATATAAGCTTAATCCATAAATTAAAAAAAAACGTAAAAATGTAAAAAGAAAAATTTATCTGGAGTAAAATTGGATTAAAGTAAAGCGAAATCATTTATCGTTGTTATTTTTAAGTAATATGTCTCGATATTTTTGGAAATAATCTTTTAATTTGTGCTCATTAATACTTTTGTTAAATGATTTAAAATGTGATTCATATTTTCCAGCGGCGATAAAAATAAATAAGTCGTTGAACGAAGAACTAGTTTTATAAAAGGCTGCATTCAAAAATGTAAAAGCAGTTTTTTTTCTTTTATTTTGCAAATTTTCTTTAAGGCCGCGGGCGGCACTATCGTCGGCATCTTGCAAACGCCCTCTTTTTTTACTTCGAAATAAAAAATCGGTATAAATGAGGCAATTTAGTGAACACTTTAAGCTTCTCTTAAGCTCACCTGTTTTAAACTTGGACAGTGTTTATGTTTATTATTCCATTTATTTATTTTTAAATTACATATTATATTATTTTCTACTTATAGTTTTTATTATGGGTATAAGCAGCGATAACAAAGTAATGAAGTATCATTTTCGGAATTTTACATTAATTACCAAAATATGTAATGATTTATCTATTCGAACATGACTAAGAATTAAACTAAAAAAGTAACCAATTGATACGAACTATATTTCAGTTTTGTGATGGAAAATATTCTATTCAATTTGTTAAAAGCAACTGTTAGCTATAAATTGCATCAGAAAAACGGATTAGCGTCGACATCACTTAAAAATTTTCCTTTTGTAACACGGACAGAATTATATTGTAAAACGTTACATTGTAACAAAGTAAACGTTAACGAAAAAGAAGAACGTTCATCGAAATCATAAAATCAGTGATAATTTATTCAACAATCCTCTTTTCAGCAACATTACTTATTCGCAAAAATAAAGGGAACACGGCAAATCACTTACCGTTAATCGTTAAAGCGTCAGCGCTTTAAAAAGGTTAATGGATTTAGAGTAATGACAACAACGAAAACTCGTTACCGAAGAGAAATTTTGGAGAGTACTCGAGAAGTGAGCGTTGAGCACGTTTAGGCACTCTGACGGGGCAAGAGGTTGCGAGTTCGACTAGACTACTAGAAGGAAAGTGGATTATGTTTTCCACAAGAACTATAGGTGGACTATTGGACCTGCCACTTGTCGCTGTATCATATCCAACACACTTTTGAGCCTTATACACTATGATACTTCGTTATAAATATTTTTTCCACCACTTTTCAGACGCAACAACTAAAAGAATTGTGTTACGACCTTTATTAACGAAAGAGGATGGTGAAAAAGAGAAATAATTCTTGCAAACTAGTAAAATAACTAAGAAGCATTTAAGTGCGTTTACAAATCCTTATTCCAAGGGGACATGGTATTTGCCAGTTTGAAGAGAGCTAAACATTAACCGAATAATTTTATCGATGCCTTAAGTCGTTGCGAAAATAATTTGATAAACTTCGTTTATTGTTGCCTGCTTTTTAAGCCTGGGATATGAAAATTTATGGGGAGTAAATTCAAACTAAGCCTTACACGAAAAGCGTTACGGAAACGGATCTCACGTGCAACCAATTTCGACGGTCATTCTCTAGTACATAGTATACATGGCGGGATAGAAACGCTCGACCTTGGTTGTTTTACTAATTTAAATTTTACCCCTTTCTTGCTGACAGATTGATCTGATATTTGGTACACACCTTTAGTTCTGATGACAATACAATTTGATGTATTCAGCATCATTGTAAATCAAAGCTTGTTGCCAATAAAATGACGGATTACATTTTTTCACAACTCCCTCAATATGGGTATTTAATTACAAGGCCTGACTACTAGAATAGAGTACATATTGAAAAAAAATCAAATTATACGTGGCCAGCAACAAAATTACTTTTTTTATAAATTATTAATAATATTCTAAAATTATTAGTATTTTTCAGTCACAATCACAATTAACGTAACATATACCTGTGTATATGTACAGTAAGCGCTTAAATAACTAAATCTATGTATACTTTTTATATCTATATTTTCATGGCTATGTTATGTATTTTCCAGATTAAACTGTAAAATTAATATAATAAATGTATCCTGCATGTTTTAATGAATATAACAAAATTCATTCATTTACCCTCGTCTATTAATCTATGTATATATTTTACAATCGTTCGCAATAAGTAAACGCGCGTCGGAGCTGGCATACACACTGATGTTTTGCTCGTTTGTTGATCTCATTGCCTCTATTGGATAACGCTTTATATTATTAATTTTCTTTTTACCATAAACAATAGTCATCTAGACGTCTTTGAATTTGACGTCTAAATATTTTATATTGAATTAACAAAAAATCATTTGTTTTGTTTCAGGTCGCTGCCGAAGTTGTACAATCCGGAGGAGGAACAGAATCGGCCACCACAGGGGGGGGTGGTGACATTTGAGCCTATACAACACGATCACGACTACTGCGAAAGGGTTGTTATAAACGTAAGTTATTATTACCTTATTCACGAAATAATATAAGTCTAGTGCTTGTCATAATACTGAACTCGGCGTAATTCGAAACTAACAAAACGTTCGCGGAGTAAAACAAAAAGGTAAACTTATAACTATAAGGGCTGCCGACGATAGTGAAAACTCGTAACAGAATGATTTCAAAAATAAATAAATAATTAACAAAAATAGACCCTTGCCTAGTAACAATAAAATTCAAAATTGAATACAAGAAAATTAAATGAAAAAAAGTTTGTCGAAACTGTTCCAAATTTAGACAGGCATTTTACTGACACGACACACTTGCTAACAAATATTGACTACTAAGTATAATTATTATTTTAATTTCGAAATAAGATTTGTTTTCGATAATACAATTAATTCGTTCAAATAAGCGATGTCCATTTCTGTTTACATGCTTATAGTGTTCATTAAACTTGAAGAAACATTACTAACTGCAGGAGCAATGTATATGACACAATCACAATTGCTCGCATCGCTACAGTAGCTCATATACTACCAATTAAGTTTGTCCGATCGTGCGCGAAGTATTTAAAGCGCTTGGGGCGGAGGTGTTTACTAGCTGCAGTCGCTAACAACTGTGTAACGTAAATCAGGGTTACCATCTGTAATCTATAATTTGGATGAGGCACGCCCAATATTTATGTGGATTTTCATTATAACATGGAATTTGTCGACGAACTTGAATATGAAGTTAGTAAGAGTATAAAACTCAGCACAACTCAATACATAATTGTAAAACGTATGTTTTAGTGTGGTCGGCTCATTAAAGAATGAATACATTTTTTTTGTTAAATTAATAATTCAAACTTTAAAAGTGGTAGAGTTTACAACATCTGTCCTTACCAACTTCCATAAAAAGTTCCCGCAAAAAAATAGTAGTGAGAGGCGAACCATATACAATCAAATTGGTGACAGAATTATTAAGTTGTCATCCGCCCCGGCTTCGCCGTTTCGGAATCTATGGGAAACAAACATAGATACACGCCTTTTATATATACGTAGATATGAACCTGTCAAAATACAATGATCTACTGAAGAGCAACAAGGGGTTCTTTAGCCTGACGCCCATGATATGAATTTGATTCATGATTGCTGAAAGAAAGCGTAATTAAAATTACGATGCAATAACACATAAGGGCCATCAAACCATCACATGTGACTTTCTCGCGTTAAATTACTGGTATGGACAATCATAGAGGCGTAATAATTACTATTCTAAATCTCGTATTTTTTTACTTATGCTTAGGGTAAGGGAGATTAAGAAGAGTCGACCACGCTCTAAAATAAAAAAAAGATAAGTAGGCTAGTTTAAAAAATGAGATTTTATTAAATAACTAAGATAGTACAGATAATACAAATATTGATATACATACATATATAAAAAAGTAGATACATTAATAGATTACATACTTAGTAAATAGCCGCTTTACACCGGACAATAAACAAGTCCTAACAAACATTTCTGATTCACTTTAAAAAGAATAAGGTACCATTTAATACAAATGATATTGTATTTAAAATATATAATAAGTTGTATATAGGTAGGTAATATAAAATTGAATGAGGTGTAACACAACACTTAATACATATTTGTTAAGGTTCCATGCTAGTTTCCATAAACACGTTTATTAGCTGTTTAATTCATAGTAGGGGCATGTAGCGCGTCCGAGCTTTACGAGATCCGTTGTAAAGCCATAATCATAAATCCGGGGCGGTTTCATTTCACGCTCCTTGCAAATTGCATCCCGCCGGTGTTAGCACGCATGCACAACCCGAACTTTACGGCACCAACGTAAAACCCGCTCGATAAGCATCGGTATAACACGAATACGACATAGGCATAGCACCCGCTACTTAAGACAACCTTATAAAACGAGTACGTACGACACAAACATAATTAATCGGCAAGAAAACAGTACATCACCGATGCCCATTGATTTTCAACAAATTAATGGGTAGCAGATGCGGTGCCTACTTTTAATGGACAGTGGATGGAACAGGAAAAATTATATTTCTTTTTCCTATCCATCCCTCCGACCGTCAAATCCTCTTCTTTAAAAAGAGGATTACGCCTCCGACTCCTCTCTCATCAGACGCAAGGCAGAATACTTTTACTTCCTTTAGTTACTTTCCTACCCAAAAACCTAAGTACCCAAAAAGTTATTAAATTCAAATTCTATCAAATATTGTTTTACTTTGTCTAACTGAGCTAACGAAATAACATAGGTTGATTAACTGACTGCAGTATATACGTCATACAACAGTAACACTTTACCTTAGATTAAGAATTTTTTTTTTCCAAATATACTCATATTGTTAAACAAAATTACGATTAAATTAGAGTTTTCTAAAAGTGATTCGTATTACTTGAAACGATTTCTCAGACACATTTCAAATGATTTCAAATTGAAAGATTTTATTTTAAAATCTTGATACTCGTAAATGCAATAAGTGTAAACAAATTTTAGATTTAATGTTCATAACATCCGTTACTGTCGAATTAATGTTTTATTAATAAATAAAATATTCACTTGTGCGATGAATTAAAATAAATGTATGATTTGAAATTATCTACAATTTTTATAGCCGCAGTCGAGCATAGCCATGAAGGCAATTTATGTTACGGCAGCGAGTTGATAATTTCCATGAGTGTAGATCTCATAGGTGGAACAAGGGGCGGGGGCAGGGATGGGGACGAAGGCGAGGGCGATTCGATTCGATAGAAGAGAGCGCGTAAGCGGGCGCGTGTGAGGATGTGTCGACATGCGTTGCGTATACGTCTTTCCACATAGCATAATAAAACTTTAAAGGCAGGAACCATTTGTGGTTGGATTTATGGCGTCATGCTCCTACTATATTAATTATTAAATCTCTTAATAAAATCGTCGATTGCGCGTGCGGTGTTCGGGTGCACTACTACACCTCGGCCGCCCTTGGTGAACGCACAATAAAATGTATTTTTGGAGCGATCCATTGCCAACCGCAGAGCAACATCCGCGCCGAAAGAAATTCAGCGTGGAACACCGCTGGTCATGCGAATCCTAAATTTAATTTATGCGTCGACCGCATGCTCATATCGTCTAGCTCTCAAGGAATTGGCCACTGAACAAGGATTTTCAAAACAGAGGATTCCGAATAAATTGAATATTTCATGATACAAATAGACTCTTTAGTTTCATTTTCTCTTAAATCACATTAAGTGTAGCATTTGACTTTCTACTTACTTTTACTGGGGATTTGAAAATAAAAGGTGAATTTGTGGAAACGATGAAAGATAAGAACATTGTGATCATTGACGAACAACAAACTACCTCTTAATGATCACATGCATCAATGAGAAATTGAGACATAGTAATTGTAGGATGAAACATCAAATGCCCAAATTCCGCACTGACGTAGTGGTGGGAAAATGCAACCGCGTTTTGACACTATTTTTCGACCTCATCGGTCGATGTCCCAAATGTTTGTTTGCATGCGACCGCGCTTACCTTGTCATTATAAAAAAGCATCTTTACTAGAAAATATAATTTATTTTTAGATAACCTACATACCACTATATTAGCTAAAGTAGTTTCACTCATTCAGACAAATGCTTTTCCAAGTTCACGCTCTGATGCCACATGACACGGCAGCACTTCATGTGATTGGCTCGGTCATACCATCAGTTACGTGCACGCTCCTTGGAAACAATCAATAAATGTCAACTTTCGCATATGAACTTCAGACCAGATATTTCTAGTACAATAAACATGTAACATCATCCCATTAACCAACCTTGAACTTTAAATTTAAAAGGTGAAAAGATACATTGCTTTGATTTGCTTGTGCACCTATTTTCAACGTGAATGACCTTTGTGGTAAATCGTTGCAGCTATTAATGATGCAAGAGTGGCCGCTGGAACCATTCGAATTACGGAGCATTAATTATTCCTTGAACTTCACTATTCTGTTTGAAAATGTGAGACGTTTCAAGGCAAAATGCTTATGGTACGATGTATTCGCTAAATGTACTAGACTTAGAAAGTATTCTTAGGTCTTGCTTCGTGAATTTATCATTATAAAGTTTCTGAGCAAATGGTGAATTGTTTATCAACTTAATTTCATGGATTATTTTCACCCAGAGCTTAATATTTAGCGGTAGATAGTTGTACTCGAGAACCGAAATTTGTTATGGTAGAATATAAATGTACTTTTTAGCCCAAGTCGGACCTTCGCTAGGGCCTTCGCTCTGCTATAGATCTCATAACTTTTAAACAATAAATAATTAATACTATTTTAACATGAACTGTTTCTGGTAGGAGTATAATTACTATATTCATCTTATTTATTTATTTTGCTAACCAGACAAATCATCTTTGAAATTTTGATAGCACAAAGCAACAATAAAAAAAAATAACGAATTTCCGTTTCTGAACTCTACAGTGCAATAAGGAATAGCTAAAATAAGTAGCCTTAAACTGTGCCTGTTATATTGACCTAATAAACTAGACTGATTGAAGAACGAACTAAACTGAGCAGTAATAAAAAATAATTCAGCTCTATTAGGTATCGAATAATGATTTGCTCAAGTCATTCATAATAACAAGGTACTTCTGTCAGGACATGTCTGTCAGGTGCACTAGTATCAATTTTTTTTTCATAAACACAGGTATATAATTAGGAATCAAGAAATACTATTTAAATAAAATGGCTCAATTAATGCCTTATCTAATAAAAAAATGCATCTTTTATATGGATATTTTTCTCAAAAGTGATCTTAAATCTACTCTTACATCGTAGTCACAATGAATATACACATAGACAAATAGTGTTTTTTTTTTGTTATGCTGACGTATGTGCCATTATTGAATGTGTTCCACCGTCCTCGGCGCCACCTGTTGCTGTTCGACCCTGACTCGAAGGCATGAAGAATTTATTGTCGGCCGGTGGTCGTTGCATGCGGCTCCTCGTATTTCTCCATGGCCTCTATAAATCGTGCTAAAACAATAGCTTTGTTACATATTGCCGTACTTTTCCTCGTGTTTACTTTTCATCGATAGTCGTGTAAAGGTCGTTAGCATGTGTGAAATTGTTTTCCTATACTTTTTTCATTCTCATCTTCCGCGGGCAACTATTTTTGTAATTTGACGAGTGCCTCACCGACGCTCGCTGGACGGCGTTTTAGGTTGCGGTTGAACTTTTGCCAATCATTCGGATCACAAAAACACAAGTAGAGAAATGCTTGTTTTGTTTCTTTCTAATGAATTTGTTTGTAAATTTTGACAGCGGCAAACGCAAACTAAAAAATAACTAAAAAATAATTTCTTTTCTCGATATGGAATATTTCAGGTAATAATGTAGACAAGGAATAGTAATACATTATCGAAAAATACATTTTCAGCCCCCATATCTTTTACACATGTACAAATACATTCATTAATATATACATGTATAGATATATAGATGCGATACGATCATATATCACAAACGTTGTCCTTAAACGACCGACCAATAAACGTCACATTTGCAAAAAAAAAATTCTCGCCGCATTTTAATGTCGGCATAATTTTCAAGGCACAAACAGGGGACGAGAGAGTTAATATACTGGCATATTAAATTAATTTCCCTCTTGAAATACTGTAAAGCTTTCAAGAGGCTCGAGACGAGTACACCACTTTCGCTTAAGCAGCCGTTTAAAGTTGACCTTACAGTCGCTTATCTTGAATAGGCTTGGATTTCCGTAGCTCGTTAGCAAACGTAGCTCTGTGCGCGGTCTCGGCCTAAAAGTCTTAACGTTTCAATGAATGCTCGTCGCTGTGCGTAGTAAAACGCAATGACTTTTAAAAATAAATGAATTGGGTGTTACCACTTCGCTATCGCTTTGTTTACAAACATTACCTTATTGTAATTCTATTGTTTATTTTACTGTTAAAAAACAAGATGTGTTTATATCACTCACTGACACAACTCTTAAACACCGACGCGTAACTTTTTATTAGCGAAATCATTAGTGTTCAGTCAATTAAAAATACATCGCCGCATTATGTTCTTCTCTTGATATCTCACTTCACCAGGTATCTGTGATTGCAGCTCAACTAGTCTTGTTTATCACATGGTTCAAGGTTTTGAATGCCCGTTATTAATATCTTGCATTTGATATTACATCTTGGAGTAGAACAACGTTATCTTCGTGCACTTAAGTAAAATCCTATACAACCAGATACACTGCTGATGCAAACCATATTTCATGATTCTTGATCGACACGAACGACGACTTCACACTTAAAAAAAATCTATTTTTGTATTCCGTATGTTTTCTGGTTTATTAACATCCAGTGAACATGCCTGGTTCTTATTAAAATGTCAATCAAATTGTTTGAAGCCAGGTTAAAAATATAGTGACATCTAGTTTCAGTGATTTTAATCAATTAGTCACAAACGTTTCGTTATTCAGCCTCGATTGAAATTGAACAGTGCAAAATAATGTTACGCGACGCCGACAGGTGACAAGTCACCACGCACCAAGGCGCGCCGACGCAAACATTTCTCTCATAGTCGTTAAAAACATCTTCAAGGTCGGTCACTGCTTGCTTACCGTATAATATTTACACGCAACATGAATTCTGAACTAAAAAGCGTCAATTGCGGTCACGTTAAGGACGGCAATCAGCGATGCACTTGCTTTTTCTTTGGTGTTTCAGATGTTTTATGACAGAAGATGGTAAACGAGCAAGTAGGTCACCTGATATTAAGTGGAAGGGAAGAGCCTAGATTTGAGCCGGCACCTCGTTTGCTCCCTTATTCTTTAAAATACTGAAACTTCAGATTTGCATCGGTATTAATTAAAAAAAAATCATTTAAAAATAAGATTTTAAGTCTTAAATAAAATCTGTCTTAAGCGTTGAAATCAATCCTTTCTATTTATTTATTTTTTCAATTATATCTTAAAGTAAGGACACCGTAATTTATCTAGGCGAATTGTTTATGTCAACATAATCATAAATACCGTAATAATATATGTATGAGTTATACATATATCTTAATATATATAAATCTCGTGTCACAATGTTTGTCCTCAATGGACTTCTAAACCACTTAACCGATTATAATAAAATTCGCACACCATGTGCAGTTCGATCTAACTTAAAAGATAGCATAGTTTTATCTCGACTTTTATAGTGCTACGGCGTGCCGGGCGAAGCCGGGGCGGTCCACTAGTTATAATATATGTCCTTACTACGTCTGCCTAGATCGTTTAACATATTCGTAAGACAGAAACAACTTCCTTTTCAGTCTGACTCAAAGTTTGTTTTTGTTGTTATATTTAGTAGCCATTATTTCAAAAAGGATTTGTCTATACTAATACAAACGATTTGATTATTTGTTTGTTCCGGATAAATTTTAAAACTATTAAACCGATTTTAATAATTCTTTCAACAATAGAGAGCTCTTCTAGCAGCGGGTAAACTAAGCTTTTTTTATTTTTTTAACCGAGTAAAGCTAGAGCTAGTAGTGGCTAGTGTACGATATTAATGAGCTTACCTTTACAAGTTCTCCTAGCATAAATATTTAGTACAGATTGCGGCTAAGCTACTTCGCTTTAATTACGTTCCATGTCGTTCTCTTGTACATTTCTTTTTTATTTGTCCGCAGGTAAGCGGCCTTAAGTTCGAAACACAACTACGTACACTGAACCAGTTCCCCGAGACCCTCCTCGGGGACCCAACACGCCGCATACGATATTTCGACCCTTTAAGGTAACTGATATTCAATTTAGTGCAAATATGTATAAATCCACAAAACATCTTATAGTGGGTATGTTTAAAATTTACATTACAATTGATATGTTTCGCTTATTTTGAAAAATTGTTTAAGCAAGACACGAAGTATTAACAAAGTTGCATTTGTTCCAGAAACGAATACTTCTTTGACAGAAACCGACCATCTTTCGACGCCATCCTTTATTATTATCAAAGTGGTGGGCGCCTGCGACGCCCCGTAAACGTACCCCTGGACGTGTTCTCTGAAGAAATTAAATTCTACGAACTTGGCGAACAAGCCACCAATAAATTCCGGTAATAATAAATTAAATGAACGAAAAAGGTATCAGGATTAGAAATTCAAATTGTCACTTTTACAAATTATTTTTCTCTGTATTTTAGTGAGGACGAAGGATTCATTAAGGAGGAGGAGAAGCCTCTGCCCGCTAACGAGCGCCAGCGCAAGATCTGGCTGCTCTTCGAATACCCAGAGAGCTCCCAGGCGGCGCGTGTCGTGGCCATCATCTCCGTCTTCGTGATCCTTCTGTCCATTGTAATCTTCTGCCTAGAGACCCTGCCGGAATTCAAGCACTACAAAGTCTTCAACACCACCACCAACGGCACCAAGATCGAAGAGGACGAAGTGCCCGACATTACAGATCCATTCTTCCTCATCGAGACACTCTGTATCATTTGGTTTACATTCGAGTTGATAGTGCGATTCTTGGCTTGTCCGAACAAGTTCAATTTCTTCAGGGACGTTATGAATATAATAGATATCATCGCTATTATTCCGTACTTCATCACCCTGGCTACTGTCGTTGCCGAAGAAGAGGACACCTTGAACTTACCACGGGCGCCTGTTTCACCACAAGACAAGTCCACCAATCAAGCAATGAGTCTCGCAATACTCCGTGTGATTCGCCTGGTGCGAGTCTTCAGGATCTTCAAGTTATCCCGCCACTCCAAGGGTCTTCAGATCCTAGGACGGACTCTTAAGGCATCTATGCGCGAACTCGGACTTCTAATATTCTTTTTGTTCATCGGTAAGTACAGAAATTTTAATTACATCGTAACACTAATATTAAATAGCTTAGAAAAACTTTTTCCTACCTTAATACAATATTGTAAATCGCATTAATACCATAACATTTATTTTTAGACGATTCTTTTAATTATGATCACCGAATATTTGTTAGTTGTGTGTTAAAAAAAAACTTATGGAACGCTACACGACACGCAACGTGTAAGTTTATTACATCTCCAGTAAAAATAGAAATAGGCCAATCATATTAACTGTGAAACGTTTCTTCGTCAACAGCCATTCAATCATGTTAAGGTACCTGTCGAGTTACACTCGTATTATTCAAATATATCGAAACATACAATTTTGAAAAGGCACCTTCAAGAAAAAAGTGAATAGACTAATGCTAAACTAATGCGTATACCAAACTTTTGGCGAAATAGCCATTTAACATTATAAGTGTATATATACACTAGTGCTTGACTACAATCTCACTTACAATACACATAAAAACAATATTGTATTTGCTTCCCTGTCGCTATTGGTTTGACCATACTTAAGCAGATGCGAACTGTACAATACATATTCCAGACTCAAATAATTTATCGGAATAAAAAATCAAACCATATCTGAACAAATAATATTTGTCGAAAACCCAATGTATCCTTAATCTTATTAAAACCCTCGTGCATCATCAACCCGCACCTATTTCTTTCCAGCAGGTTTCAATGTTGTCATTAACTTTTTGAATGGAAATATGAGTGACACTACTGAAGAATTCACAGAGAAGTTTTGGGTGCGAGGCGGAGGCGTGAGACGACCGCAGGGTGTCGCGGGTGGTACATTACGCGCAACGTGCTTTATTTTTCAGGGGTGGTTGTATTCTCCAGCGCTGTTTTCTTCGCTGATAAAGACTGCCCTGATACAAACTTTTCCTCAATCCCCGATGCCTTTTGGTGGGCAGTAATAACGATGACCACCGTCGGCTACGGCGATATGAGGTAACCCGCGCGTGACCACCCCGCGCCCGTCGCTATCGCTCCCCTTCATCGTAACTCCCACTGTATTCTCCGTTGATGTGCTTGTTCTTAAAGGTGTGGTGCTGTTTTCCTCCGCGGTGTACTTCGCTGAAGCCGGAAGCGAGAACAGCTTCTTCAAATCCATACCAGATGCGTTTTGGTGGGCGGTGGTGACTATGACGACCGTAGGATACGGAGACATGACGTATGATTCACCGACTTCACCCTAAATTTCATATATGCCTTCTCGTCATTTCATTTTATCCTACAATCTTACATCGGCATTTTAACACAGTTCTAGTTTTCTTTTCGACATATCATACAACTCCATTTGCTTCAATTTATTTTTCGTTAGTTCGCTTAGAACTTACTATTTACTTATTATTTAACAATCTTTTACGAAATTATTATTGCACGTTTACAAACGTTTGTTATTGTCTTATCCATTGTTTTATTTCAATATTTTTTTTACATCATCTTTCGAAACCACATACAATTTTACATGGAAGCAGTATTGTAAAACTTTACGGTGATAACTAGATCACACTGGTTACCATAAATATTCACCAGCTGTCGTCGGTGTGACAATCGCCCTTCCCAAAGCGTATTTGCGCCAATAAGAATAGCTTTAAATGTTTTATTACACTTTAACTGCGATTGTCCTTCGTAAAATCAGAATAAAAGCTGATGGGGAGAATCGAGTTCAGGTGGTCTTGTCGATGTACTTACAGGCAATGTTCCTTTTGTGTTTGTAATTGTTATCCTCTGTAATGCTTATGCTACGATATATGTACGTGTTACCACCTTTGTTATGGTTGTTGTAAATGTTAAAATGGTAGCTTATCGAAAATGGTGACGATAATGTCTATGTGCTCCAGATATGATTTCAAATGAACTTATTTTGCTTGCATCAACTTTTTGTACTGTGTGTTCTGTACATTATTCCGACTGTTTGTTTTTTTTTATTATTTGGAATGCCCTATCAGACCCCCTGCCGACATACATTGATCTATGGTAAATTTTACATGATCGTGCTGCTATGTAAAATTGATGTTCAATTTTTATCACCGCTTGTTCCTCGTTGCATTACGATCACTTGCTTACACCATTTTCGATAGAAAATTTCTTTTAAATGTAATTTATAATCATGTTAGTGGTAAAGTGATGCATGACGATGAATGTCTTAAATATATTTTCTTTAATAATTTTAATTAAGTCTTGTCACAAGTCACGTGAGTAGCGTGAGTAGGTCAAGTTGTTGATTCGGTAACGAGAGCCTAAATTTTTATTTAATATATAAATTTGTTGATCGCTGCAAATGTTCTGTGACAATGACTATCACTACATGTACAACATCAGTGCTGGCGATATAATCATTCAATAGCTCGGCGCTAAGTATATGAATTTACAGATTACCTATAAAGTGCTGGCGCGTGTGAGAGATGAGGTATGGCATTGTATTGCCTGCTATACAACGCGAATGGTCTACGTTACTTTTCTTCAATATTTGTTACATTTATTTTATAACATTAGGTATTCTCAAACTTACCGTTAGATATACAATAAATTTCATTAGAATGAAGGAATTCAAAGAAAGAAGACCGATCAACGAATATACGAGAACGAAACATTTTCATCGCTAAAGGATTTTCTTTAACCTTTATTGCCATCTTCTTCATCTTCAACAAGGCCAGTGTAAAACTTATAGACCACACAATATACTATAAGATCGGCTGTATTTTTATGTTGTATAAGCTTTTTCTGCATTAGGAATTTAAAAAAAATATTCTGCAATAGGCCTGTCGGTGTGTGGGGCAAGATCGTTGGGTCGCTGTGTGCGATCGCTGGCGTACTCACCATTGCCCTGCCCGTACCTGTCATCGTCTCTAACTTCAATTACTTCTACCACCGGGAGACTGATCAAGAAGAAATGCAGTCACAGAACTTCAATCATGTCACCAGCTGCCCCTATTTGCCTGGTACTATGGGGGAACCTTACCTGAGTACGTATACTTCTCCTATGAATAACATTCCTGAAGTTCTTTGAACCGAAAATAATATCTTAGTTTTGTTCCGAATTTAATGTTTCATGCACACTCTGTTGGCATATAATGCAATAAATGTGCTTGTACGATAGTTATTATTTAAATCATTTGTTTAAAATTTTGTTAGAAGTTTATATTAATTTCTAAGGTTACACGTCGTTAAGTACTAATATAGTATTCCTAAAATATTCTCCCATTTTATTTAATAACACTTATGTAATGCTTTATGTTGTTGAGTTTGCATGTTTAGCTTTTTCTTGTTTTTTTTTCACGTTTTTTTTTTATTTTTCGATAATTTCAGGTGGGAAGGATGAGGACCAGGATGAAGTTTGCTGCGATCATTGACTGTATGACAGTGTCGTTCTGTTACTTAGTATTTCGGACTAAAACTAATCGACAGAGACGATTATTGTGATATTATGGTTTAAGAAACGAAATAGTGCAGTTTCATGTAAATAGTAGTATAATTAATGTAAAAATGCGTTGATATTGTTAACTGATTGCTATTTTGTTATATTTGAACAACTGTAGAAGCGTTTGTTTACGTAATCGGGTATTGCTTTACATTGCTCCCTAACTGACCAGTGATATACTTGACGTCAAGTGTACACGTAAGTTTAGTTCGAGTGTCGCTTTACCTGACAATTTCCAAGTGTGTTCCGTGCGGTTTTTATCATGTAAATATTATATATTATCTATACTCGAATCCCTTATTTGCTTCTGGTTTGACTTTTATTTTCTTTGTTAAAATAAAAGATGCAACATAAAGCAGCATTCCTCTGATCATACTTTTTTGTTTCAATCTTAAACTTATAGTAAGGGAAGTAAAATATTATTGAATTTATCGTATATTTAAAGAAAGACACATTAATAAACTGCATAGTAAATATTATAATTGCACTGTTTTATATATTATATTTATAAGGACTTATGAGCTTGACGTACTGAGTAAAAGTCTAAATTCTTCTCTCATAATAACTAAAGGTATACAAAATAGAATAAAAGATATGAGAAGATAGAAAACAAATAATATACGAAAGAATATGTTCTTTAAGACTACTGAGATCATAAATTTATGATTTAGTGTTTCTATATATATACATATCTACTTATGATCAATCGGTTATTTAATAGCTATTTAAAAAAAGGTAAATGTCGAAATAAACTAGCACAACGTATATAAAACTAGAATTCACATAACATTGAACCATTTCTGAATATGGTAATTGAAAAGGAAAATGCGGTTGAAATCTTATAAGATGAAACCCGACAAGTACTACTTAACACCTTGCGACACGGTCGCTCGTGTAAAGTGAAACCTTTGAAACGTACTAAAGGCTTTATTTAAATCTACGAACCTCTGCAGAGTTACGTAATAGGGGACGGAACAATTTCTTAGATCGGGGCCGGTATTGCGTGTCACGGATATACTAAGCAGCATTTCCGGCGGAAAAATTTATCATAGCAACTGTTTCCTTCCAACTCGAACCTGGCGTTTACACTAGAAATCTTCTATCAGCATCGAAAAATTGTTTCATCTCATCAGAGTATTCCCATATTATTTTTATTTTTTTAGCGTTTTTATGTCATCTTTGCACTTGGATATCCGGAAGTAAGTCACAATTTTTATTTCTTTTATTTTCATTTCTTTTAAATTTCTATTTGATGTTTGTCTATGTTTCCCTCATAGTTTCAAATTAAAATCAACTTGTACAAGTAGCTGGTGGATATATTGTCCGAAGCTATGCGAAAGCGAATGTAAGATGTTGTAACTAAATAAAAATATGTACTTACGACTTAATATTTACATTCATTTTTTAAATCTTTTACATTTAAAATTTTAGAAAAATAACGATTGAAATCGTATTCTAAAATATAAGTTCGCTCTCACATCGCTGTTGGCTCTCTGTTGCGTTTAAATGAGGGCTACATGTTACTGGCGCGTGTAGTTTCAGGGCCGATCAAAAAGAAGTCTTCGGTGAGTGACGAGTCGTCTTCGGACATGATGGAGGAGATGGACGAGAGTGCGCTGGTGGCCGACTCGCAGCTGGAGGATAACCTGAAGCGGCTGCGCGAAGAGGAACGGCTGCTATTGGAGCAACAGACCGCCATGGAGGCAGGCCCCACCGACGACATCGCCGCCCTTGAACACCAAGACGCCATACGCTATAACCAAGTATATCTAGTTCTTTCTTAATCTGTCTTTTGTTTTTTTTTTTTAAATGTAAGTAGAAATAATATCAAAAAGTTTACACCTAACTCCACTAAATAAAGTTATTCGACTATTATGTACCTCCCATGAGACCATGAGATGTTGTTGGACAAAAATTCTTTCTTATTTATCTCAAATGTTTTTATAGCTCAAGAGACACGAAAAAATCCGTAAGTAACATTTACTTTTGCAGCTGCAACAGCGTCAAGTGGAGAAGCGGCAAAAGGCACAAGCGCAGTGGCTGTTACTTCAGCAGTCGCAGGCCCAGGCCCAGGCTCAAGCTCAGGGACAGGCTCAGGGACAGGCCCAGTGCCTGGCACTGGGACCGGCGCAAGCCCAAGCGCAAGATCGGCCCTTAGGTGCACGGCCCCGCGACACGCGCGACACCCGTGACATCTGCGAGTTTCGCGAGTGCCGTGAGCTGCGTGAGGTCCCGCGCCGCCGTGCTACCTGCACCGTGCGCCTCAACAACCTGCACGCCACCGACGCCGCTGCATCCGACTCCATTGAGACTGATGTCTGACCAACAGGTAAGATATCACCCACCAACCACTTGGTATATGTACAATACTTATACAACGCGAATTTCTCCGATTTAACTTAAAAAGATATATTCTGTTGGACATATAGAGATAATTGAATCATAAGCAAGGAAAAAAAATATGTGTTACAATTCATTTCTTAACTATACGATGTACTTTTAATATAATATTTATTTCAGGAATTTTTAATATTTTTTCTACAATTTAAAAAATACAAAATATCTTAATTAATTTTGACTCATAAAGTTTAAAGAAGGCGGTTGCCAACAGTACCATATAAGGCTATATGGTACACTATATTGAAATCTGCAAGACTACTAATTTCATGTCAGACCAATCAAGATAAACTTGAATAATAATAAACTCAACGACCGCAGTGCTACCATAAAAGTTATAAAAATAAAACAAACTAATATAAAAAAATACAGGTATTCATAAGGACTGCCGACAGAAGTGTAAACTCGAAACAGCCTCGACAATAGTTTAATAATAAATAATCAACAAAAACCGTTGGATCTTATATTCAAAATAGAATACAAGAAAAATAAATTAAAAAGTTCGTGGAAACTGTTCCAAGTTCCCGATCACACTTTTCGTAACGCTCTCGTTACGCATTCAGTTCAGCTTACTTCCCAAGTAAAAATATATAATTTAACAACAAATTGCCATATCTTGCGGGGAGTGATAAACAGTCCCACGTGCCGTATCTTTGACTAATATAGTTAACAAGCATACAGCTTTCGATCACTATTTGAATTTGAATCAACTGCTGTAAGATTCAAGCCTTACTAAGCTACATACTTGTTGGAGCTTTGTGTAGGCTGCCCTCCATGGCATAGCATAACGAGTCGCGCTTGCACTTCGCGCTAGTGTAAGAAACTTAGTGTATATTTACCTTTAATTTGGGTTCTGGGTAAGAAGTATCATAGTACTTGGAAAATTCACTTGCTTTCAAACGTTGCCTTTGCGCGCAATCATCCTCCACATCTTTCACTCCTCTTTTCACTTGGGGTTAAATTAACTCGATCTATAAATATTTAAATTCATATTTTAACATAGTACTTATGTCTTTTAAACTCATTAAATGGATTTTAGAGTTTTGTAACTATGAAGACTATTATATAATAATAATAAAGGCCTCTATGTGTTTATCAAAAATTATATAATAAAACCATCATGAAAATAAAGGCTCCAAATTATCAAAACGAGAATCAAAGCTCACTAGCTAGGTTTATCTAATTGTTCATCATGGTATCAAATATTAATGCATTTTTTTGTTTATTAGTTTCTGTTCAAATCCATCATAACTCGGGACATTAGAGGAGTAAGTCAAAAAGATTATTAAAAATGCATGTCCCCTCATGCTGCCGTTTCACACAGATCTGAAGAACACGATCGTTGAGATTTTTGTGAAACGTCAGGCGCGAGAGCCGCCCGCCTCGCTAACAAAATTTATAAGCTAATGTCGACTTCACAAAAACAAATTAGTACAAACAATTGGCAAACAAAGACGACCAGGCCCGCGGACTCTCGTACGATTCCGACCCCAGCTCAATGTTGTCCAAATAACTTATGAATTAGTGTGACCTTCAACAAATCCTATGAATGATTCCTGTCATGTAAACGTCTATTTAGAGTATTCTTAACGTAGAGTTATTCTTAACTAGGATACCGAAAGTAAAATAATAACAATAAATGTTAAAATTAAGCCGAGTAAGTTCATTTATGTTTAAATAGACGTTTTCATCAACACAAATTACTGCAAACCTCCGACGAAACAAATCGGTATACTGACAATACCGATTGATTATATTAATTCACCACCGATTTGACTGATATGGTTATTAAATGATTTCACTCGTCGGAGGTTGATACTTTTCATATTTTCCATGTGTAATTCCTCGTCGTTTTGTTCGTCACCTGTTCGTTGAGCCTTTAGTCATTGTGTGTTGCCCCATTGATGGTTGTGATTTTCACAAAACCATCCAAATCCTAAAAAAGATATGATGGTGTTTCATAATTACCTGAATTGGCAGTAGCTTATTTATTTATCAATATCACCAACATTAAAATTTCATTCTCTCCTCAAATTTCAATTGATATTACCTTATAAAGATTATCTTAGCCGTAAAGAGGTGATCCGCCCTGATGGGATGATCTTTGATCGCGACATCACCGTTTGGCAATTGGCCTCCAACTGAACCACCTAATGCAGAAACTTTGTGTCTATCTGATAATAAAAGCATGCACCCGGATACTCGCATGGTTCTACGTGAGTTTATAATTAGATAATCACAGGCTGTTAGTGGTTTGTCTTTGCTTGCGTGTCACTCGAGTTCGACAGAATTATACAGTCCTAAAAAGACTAAAATATTTCCTAGGATTGCATACATTGAATATCGAAAAATATTTATGTTAGAATGCTAGTTTCTTTTATATATGTGTAAAGCGTGAGAAATATAATGTAACAGTTCTGTCGTACTCGAAATAGTTTTGATAAATAATGTACGGCGTGCCGTCTGATGTTATCGTTGTACCGTCCTTCGTCCGCTATCCGCTGTAAGCGTGTGGATGTGACAGGTCGCGTCTGCGCATGGCTTATATCCCCGCTACGTGTGACCCCTCGTGTAGTCTATTGTATGGTTGTTGTTGGTTCAATGGTATTTGTCGCAACGTAATACATCTAACAGTTAAGTAATTGTTCGCCATGTACAAAAAAAAGAAATATACATGTATGTAATTACTTTGTCACACTATGAACTAATATAGAATATAATTCAATAAAAAGTCGGAATAACTTACGTATTTTATGTTTGTTTACGAAATTTATGTTTGTTTTATATGCAAGTCAGATATATTAACATTAAATTGTGCAACGAACATCGTTTTATTCGGACTCCAATTTTAACCCATATTAGTCATACAATTATCACTTTAACGGTGTGCCATGTTTATGTTGTTTGTCTGTAGGGGTAGACAGAGAGGTCTACGTTTGTGGACTATAGCAATATGCTTAATGTATTTACAGAGAAGGCGGGCCGGCGCGAGGGTGCGCACGAGCTCGTTGTGCTGCAGGAGCCAACGCTGTCGGTGTGGCGCGGGCGGCTGGCG
>JWHW01054765.1:178128-193314 GCA_000931545.1 Papilio glaucus
TCATGGCGATAGATAATAACTGCTATTCATAACTGTTCTTATTATAATCACTTTTGAACAATAAATGAGACTGGCAGGACAAAATAAAGAATGTAAACAAACTTACCAAATACCATAATAAAAAATAACCCATAAATAATCACAATTTAAAACCAGATTCACCAGAAGCACGATCATATCTTTTCATAAAGCAAAATTAGAGAACATAAAACGACCACCTATTGATAACCTGTACGACACAGGATTGGGCAAGCTACATAATTCGGAGGATGGATAAGTTTCATAAACTTCATAAAACTTAGTTTGTTTACATTCTTATATTGTGTGATAATAATTCTATATATTATGATCAAATCAAGACAAATTGAAACCGTTGTTCATTATTTTAACGATGCCTTTCGGAATTTATCGAATCGTGTATCCCCGATATCGTGAAGACATAGCATATGCACTTATATATGTACTTTAATGATCGTTGCAAAAATGTACAATTAAACACGTTATTTTAATTTTATTTCCTTATAGCGACAATTTTAAAAAGCAAGGAGCGACAGTAATTTTATAGTGTCTGGACATACGTGACGGTACATATGGAGCCGCGCCTACAATGTACAGTGACAGAATGGTTTCATTATTGATGTCATAGTGGTACCACAATGGCGATCCACTGATAAATCTGCCATTGATTAGTTGAATCTCAAATCAACAATTGAGAAACTATTGTGACACGTTCGCGTGAGCGGTATTGAGGAACCTACATCAGTTTATCCATATCGTTTTGGCGGCAACTGAACACGTACTGTATGTACTTACCTTACTTCACCTCCGACCACCTTTATTCAGTGTTTATTTCTTTAATGAATTACAAAACCAAATAATACCTACCTATTTTATTACAATAACATCAAAAGCCGATATTTTATTTCTATATATACAGTAACTGCTACAAGCCATTTTTAACTTACACCTTGAAATCAACAAAGGAAATCTGTACTGTTATTATTGCAACAAACTACAAATGAATGTCTAAATTCTCACTTCAGGGTGCATTATATTCATTGAGACAAATTACTGGTGTTTATTCGAATTGGCTCATTGATTTATGTTTAAAAATGATCTGTCTGCTCCTTGTTAATAAAAATGCATTTTATTTCTACATGCAATTTCATTGCACGTAGAAAACACAATATGCCTAAGTTATAATGTGACGATCAAGCAACATTGTACAGAACGTATGTGCTAAATTGTCCTAGGCAGTAAAATTATGATTATTTATAGTTATTATAATTTAATTGAATACTATTCCCAATTTGTGTTTAGGTATATTTGGTACATTGTAACGCTGACTAACCACAGCTGCATCACCGGTACCATATGGAAGTGCCATTTCTGAGCGGTGCCAAATGAAAGTTCAAACCCGACTTTTCTTGTTACGCTGGATCAAGTTCCGATGTACCTCTATAACTAACGCTTTTTCAACTTCCACTTATTTACAATTCTCCGCTCTAATATTTATTTAATTTACCGTTCAATTGTAAATCAATATGTAAAAATGTTTCAATAAAGTGACTTCGATGTTTCATTGTGAGTTTTATTTCATCTCATCTAACATAACAACAAAAAGACATGATCAACAAGGAATAATACAGCTGTAACTTTTTACTAATCCTACTTACCTACAAATAAAATCTGACTTAATTCTTTTATAATAATAATATGGGACTTTATTCACCCTCGGCCATCTGATCCCAAACTAAGCAGAGCTTTTTTGGGATCAGATGGATTATGCTATAGAAACCAGATAACTGATATACTATTATATGGATTATATCAGTTGTTTTTTTTTTTTCAAAATGCATACTTAAATAGATAATTACACTCATACTCAGGACAAACAGACATTCATGCACACTAAAGTCTGTCGTGGGTGGGAATAGATCCCGCCGAAAATCGTCAACGTAAAAGGCCGAAAGATATACCTATATACCAACCACGCCAACTGGTCTTTCTCAAGGACATAAAGAAACAATAAAACAAGGTAACTGAGTAAAATATATTTATTTAAATTTCAATAGACTAAATAATCATGATACTATTATATTTAGGTTCTCCGAGAGCAATGCAATGAAACTTATCCGATACTCTTTTACAAACAAATTATATACAAATTCATTACAAAATATTAAAAAAAAAGAATTATTAAATAAAAACATATTTAATGACACTAAAATTTACTTAATTTTGAAGTTTTTTTTTCGGCATTATTTTACCCTAGCCAATAATATCTAATGAGGCTATGTCTTATTCAGACTAGCGAACCTATTCATTATCTGACTCACAAGAGCCACAGTTATTTATTATATAGCATACTCGAAGACATATTAACGAATAACATTTGTAATTTGAAAGTATTGAACATAATTAATCCACTGAATTAAATCAATTTTACACTAAATTCAAGAAATAAGAGCAATTGTAGAGAACCGTGTTTTTCACCGGACGATGGACCGTCAATAAGCGGTGGCGCATTCGGAAATAGGTCGGCGGATTAGTATCCGGTGCATGTACACTTATTGTAAACCACGCACGAAAATATATCAATTTTCTTACCCTGATATTACGACATAACGGCGATTTTCGTATTTGAACACAAATATTACCTGGACCTAATTATCGATATATCGAGAAAGATATTACTTTCTTCTCTCACTTTTCTTATTAAAAAAAAGAACAGAGAGAATGTCTAAATTATAGATATGATTTTAAAGAATAAAGTTACTTAGCCATCTATGAAGATAGCTAAGCTTTGGAGAGTCAAATATCAATCGAATCTGCAGTGCGCAAATTGCGAGACCAGTGACCGTTGAAAAATAAAGGTTAGGTGACGACCACATCTCTGTAAAAGGTCAGTGGCTTTATCAAAATAGCACGGTATCTTTGATTTCAGAGGGCACAAGACTATTCTGAGTGACGTTCTGGGAAAGGTCACAATACAGTACACCAATTGAATTTTAAAAGTATATGAATAACTGAATGGAATTATTTTACTTTAATTAAATAAAGAACAACCGAAATAAAATATGGATAACATCAATATAGCTTATGTATGATTAAAAACGAGGCTTAAAAGATGTTATTAAATCACAACATACTTGAAAAAGTAAAAAAAAAAACGGTTAAAATGTTTGATATGGTTATTAAAAAACATGCTTAGTGAAAGATTCCATGTTGTTTAAAGTAATATGTAGACATTGAAGTCTTAACATTATTTCGCAAATGTGATTTTGTGATATTATCTCGTGGGTTATAAGTAGGCACACGGAGGTTTTAGCTCGAAGACCGCTGCGAGCGCTAGATGGTCGGAACCGTACAAGTGGTTTGGTAGCGAACCCAACTGTTGACACTCCGCCTCGGTCGGCAGACGAAGACGTTCCAAAAGATTCAGCGTACTGCAGCGACTAAAACCAATACATCATACTGTCATAAGTAACAAATACTAATGTACGCATATTTATTACAATCATAGTGGACACATATGTAGTTATAGTATATAATTGATACCTGCCTGTAGCCAGCAATCCTTTTTAAACTGCCTAGATCAGTCGTGCAGAAAGTTCGAGTTGGTTACAAGTATGACAAAAACACAAGCACTTAAATAGCCTGCTCGCAGTACCACGATAGGGACTCGCATGATCTTAGACTGCACAAAGAGATAGCTGCGTATAAAACAATAATATTGGACATATCTCTTTTTGCTACAGACATGATGTCTTTACTTGGGGTATATAAAACGTCACCTTCATGTCTTGTTCGTTCGTGCGATAGGTACGGTCATATCCTGCATGTCAAGTGGCAAGACCGAGTACTCAAGTCTGAAGTACTACAGCGTACTAAGTCATCCGGCGTAGAAGTTTCTTATCAATTGTGATAAGCACGGACATATCGTTCGTATGCGTGACGCCAGGCTGCCTAAATCTATGTTTTACTCACAGGCGAAGGAAGAAAGCGCCAATGTCAGTTCTTACGATAGAGATGTAATTAAGCGTCATCTCACTGCCGGTTGGCTCGTTTCTTAGAAACCTTATGTCAGTAAAAACCACGAAAGTTTAAAGTTATATATAAAAAAGTAATAATTAATTAACCCCAAGCAGTAATGTCAATTCCCTACCTAAAATATATATAGTCGACGGTTATCCAACAGTTCTGGAAGGTGGTGGCCTCCGAGGCGCCATCTGGCTTGTGCTGACCGTACACTGATGCGAGGCACAGCGGGTGCGTCAGCTCGCCGCTGTTGAACAACGAGCCATACTCTTCGGTGCCGTCAGCAGATTGAGCGGTCGGTATGTAGCCCTTCCCGTGCTCCGAGTTGAAAATCTTAATACAAAGTATTCACGTTACATGTCACAAGTAAAACAAAAGTATTTTTAATTCGAAACAACACGCCACTTTAATGTTATCTCACTCTTCTCTTTTAAGTCATGTTCATCATTCTCCTGTTCTGTTTCTACAATTAAGTAGGCACAACACTTTTTTTCTTCTACGCCTTTATATCAACCATCATATCATTAGTTCCCTTTTTTTACTCATGTCATATTTCACGTAGATACCCACGACATATTAAGACGTAAAATCGCAGACCGTACATGTAAATTTCCGATGGAAAAATTGAAGCATTTAATTCCTACTCCCAAGAATGTAACCTGTAAAATATATTTTGAGCTATAAGACCTTTATCATACTGGTATCAGCTGCGATGCCCCTCTGCCTGCTCAGGTATACGGACAGATGCTGACAGTTGTCGGTCACGCCAATCCTCCTCCAGTCAGAATCGTCTCGGAACGGGGCAGCGCTGCAACAACACAATTTCTACATTTTATACATACAAACCTAATGATTGCAAATTGGATTTTATTACCTTCTCATACATTATTATTAATCTATTTACTTTTAACTAGATGACAGGAAAGAAAAATATAGAACCAAATTGTTAGTGCTTTGGTGTACGATTTACAAATTATACATAGGTAGAAAGACATTAAAAATATGGAATGTTTGAGTAAAATTAGTAACAGAAGTAATAGTAGGTCAATAATTGTTCGTTGTACAAAAAAATCTTTAGTGTTAAAAAAAAAAATGTGCCATGTGATTTGGAAGCCATACAAACAGTAAATCATATACAGTAAACAAATTAATTTAACTCTTATAAAATTTCTCACTTATCGAGTAATTTAACCGAATATTTCAAAGGTACGTCGATAGGAATGCCTTTAGCGCGTTGCTTAAACCACTCAAATGTGCACATAATCGCGAATCAAATTGTAAGAAGAAATAAACTTTGAAATTACCAAACATGTCCTTTTCCTAGAAGCTGAACGATTGCGCTATTGGGCGGAGAGTTCAAGTCCCCAGTCAATATTATTGGATAGTATCCCGATCTGAAAAGTATTGCAAGATTACGTTTAGACAAACTAACCAAAAAAATTGTTTTATTGAGTTTTATACAATAACAATAATGTACAAGTAAACATTTCGCAAAACGTTAAGTCGCATTTGCGATGTATAGGTACTTATATCCTACAATAAATCAAAGAATAGACAGTCGCAATAAATATAAATTTGATACATTTGCCAAAGCAATTCCACACAGCATCTTACATTTAATTCTTAACTTATATATGCTATTTTAACCAGTTAAGGGAACTTAGAATTATATTTTGTTTAATGTTTCCGTAGTTCATACCTTAGTTTATTACAATTAATTAAGTCATCTATATCATTAGGCGGTACTTACCGTGGGTAGGTATTGAATAGTGAAAATATAAATAGTACGGTAGAGTACTCAAAATGATATTTTTACCTGCCTATTAGTAATTGTTGTTAATCCAATAAATTTAGTATATAACTTTACATAGTTGATATTAAAATGCTCAACGAGCGATGGAAAGACTTATGCTCCGAGTGTCTCTAAGGGCATAATAATCTGGAACGAATAAGTTCCACAGGGAAACAAAATAGTCAAGATAACTCCAAGGAATTGTGTACCCTCGAAAAATATAAATTAATTCCATATGTAGTCAATGATGGGTGTGTTTATAATATTATTTGAAAGATGTACGACGTTAAATTGCAACTCACTGCTTGCCGTCATTATAATACGCGAAGCGGTCGATTTCGGCAAGGAACAGCTGTATTTGAGCGAGGCGGAGGTCGGTTCTCTTGGGATGGTACTGCAAATGCGTGGTGGCGATGACGAAGGGTGTGGGGGGACCTCGAGGATTACGCGGCGCCAGGCGTAGAGCCACTCCGACATTATCACGGTTCAGCATCGGCAGCTCCGGCTGGTAAAACTCGACCTGTACATGCACACAAATACTATTTCCCTTGGTGTTTTACATGACATGCACGTAGCACATTTGTATATAAATGCACTTCCGTTTCACTTCAACTCATATACGAAGCGATTCAATTATAAATGAGCTTCCGCATGAAGTAGACTATCTGGATAAAAAAGTTATGTCCTATGAGCCTTCAAAAAACACCATCCGCATCCGCGTTGCTTAAAAGTCTGCAGCATTCCTAGTAAAAATATCAGTGTACACTAGTGGTTCTTTACCAGGGGCCCCCCACCAATCGGGATGGAAGATGTTTTTGGGTGTGCGTTACTAATCTAACAAAATAAATAAAACCAAAATGTGCCGAAATTATAAAATAAAGTTTTTATCGCTTTGGCATATAAAAACGACTTAAAGCGAAAATTTAAACTTAAATGTAAGTTCCTTTCATAAATAGAGATTTACTGATCATATAATTAAAAGTAATATTGTTTTGTATTTAATTAATAAAATGTAAATTTTATTTTAATAAAAAATAAACTTCGCAAAAAAAGAAAAACATTTTTCAAAGAGGTGCAGCTCGCTTACAAGGTAAAGACACACTGGTGTATACCTATTGCCAAATCGGAGATGCGATAATCGTTAGGAGTGTGCACGTGTTTAAACGATATAATAGAACTTCCACGCAATACTTTAACTCAGTCGTTATCACAAAGAATCTCGGAGATCAGAGCTTCGTGCTGTTAAATCGGGACACAATAAAGAACCTTCGCGTTGCATCAAGATAGACGTGCAGACACGAGGAGCAATTCATATTCAGCAATATATGCAATGTTTACGTTCTCTTTGGGAATTGATGCTTGAAATTGTAATTGTATAAAGGATTGAACGTTAATTTTTTTTACATATTATTATTATTACATTAAATATTTCGAGACGATCGTCTCAACAATACGTCAGAACTGTTTATTATAATTTGGTTTATATAAGCAGTTAAAAACAAAACACATCACGACAGCTCCCAGCCTCAGTCTAGTAATCTTTTAAAGTAATAGTAATATTCTAAGGTGTGGAGAAATATTTCGATTTTAATATTTCATTATATTATTTTTTTTGTCCTTTGTATTTGTCTAGTTTTTAAAATAGTTCATAACACATGCCACAATATTTAATAAAGTATTATTTTCACTATTCGAGTGTGCTTATATTTAATTGGAATACGTAATTTTACTTAGTACCTTAGTTGACGTGTATTTATTTAATTACCAATAAATTTATGTTACTGCATTTCTCTTATTATGCAAATTACACTCATATATAAGTAGCCAAAGCTTTGTCTGTGTAACCAATGATAATTTGGTTACATAGACAAAGCTTTGGCTACCGCTAAATAAGCAATGGACGATTACAATCGATGGCACACACATAAACACATTTGTTTCTTGTTCCGAATTAAGTCAGTTCAAAATATTAACAACATCATCAAAGGAGTGGAACAAAGAAGAAAATACTTTAAACGATAATTTTCATATTATTTACGTTGAATTTCTTCACCGTCCTCGTCTGACAAAAAACTAGATCCCGTAGACATTTCCGTGTAGTCGCGGAAAAGTGTTGCAACAATAACAAGTAAGAAAATAGCTTTGAAGATGAAATTAACTTACATTAATATGATCCTCCAGGTGAAACATGGATCGTTTAAAGTATATAGCGCAGCCATCTTGACGGTGACCAGTTTTTTGTTTAAAAACACCATAGTAGCCCATCTCTTCAAACTTTGAGTAGAAACTGCTTATGTGCGAGGCTTGAACTTCTTGAAGACATAATATCTATAACAATTGAGCTCTTTATTGTTTATGGTATTACAATAAAATATAACATTTGGATTAAAGTATTTATTTCATTATTCAAGAAAAATTAAGCAAGGATTGATATATCTCGCGTCACTTACATCAGGTTCCAGATTGATAATCTCAGTGTAAAGCCGTTTTGCACGCACGTTCCATTTGAGGTCGCGCGGGAAGCAATTTTTGTAGAGGTGTGGATAAGTCTCCAGTAGACACTGTGCCAGAACATTGTAGGATACAACTTTAAACTTAAAACTGTTTCCTAAAACAAAAACTTCTCTTAACTCATACACACTTTGCAGCTCTCTTAAATGTTTTCTCATTTTTTTTTGTTTTATATTTGTAGTTTATTTAAATATTTATTTTGAACATTCCAAGTAAGCTTAAAAGCTAGTGCTAGGACATGGTTCATGACGAACGAACGGGCGGATTCGAACCCATGACCTCATGATAGGCAGTACGTACCCATTAAACTGTTGGCACTTCAAAAACTGATGCATACAAATTATAAAATAACCGCTTTACTATGCTTACATTACTTCTGGTTTTATATAAGTAGTGTATATTATCATTTAATATGCTTTTCGATGCAAAAGTGATAAAATAAAGTATAGTGCGAGTAGAGAGTAGAGTAGTCAACGGATGTAGTTGTCGACATAATGAAGTCGTTCCTACTTAAATATCGCAAGTATAACTTTAAAAGCATATTATTTTTTTAAATTTTCTCTCTCTTAAAACGAAGAATGTTTACAATTTTATAATTACAAGTTTTATTACAGATGATAAATTACACTTACAGTTTTTTGGCTTTTAAAGACTGTTTATTTCTATAACAAAAATAGATATTTGGGGCAGATATAAAAAAAAAACAAAAGTTATAAAACTTAAGTTATACCTACAATTAAATTTCAACTTCAGACTTTACATAGCCTTTGTGATAAAGTAATATTTTACTTTTAAATTATTAAGTGTATGTTTCTTAATAAGTAGAATATCATACCGTCATATGTTTTATTCCACTTTCCGACTGGCTCCCACACTCTAAAATTTGGCGGAACTTCTCTTCGTGTACTTCGATTATCATTGGTTGTTGAGGCCAAGTTATCTAACTGCATCCATGAGTCACGTTCAGCTTCTGACACACTAATAACAATACAAATATAATATAATTAAAACAATTGTAGATTATTAACCAAGCAGTTTAAGAATTATCAATATATGACAAAAAAAACATATTACTATTTAATGTATACAATATTGAAAGATATGTTTTGTATTGCATATTATATATGTATGTATCTAGATGTAATAACATATACTTATTCACACTTACATATCAAAGTGTCCCCCGTAACTGACATGGTTTAATGATGGCTGGAATGAATCACCCATTGACTTGATTGTTATTTCTGCATTTGAATTAATAAATGCCTTCTTGGAGCGAAATCTCTTTCTTTTATTAGAAAGCAGCCGGCACTGTTGGCTGTTGTGAATGAATGGGATGAATGAAGACCTCTGATTGTATACAGAACTGCATATCTTGCTTCTACAACTTAGTTGTGAAAAAGCTATTGAATGTGATATTTTGTAAGTAAAACTTTCGCATGAGGGCTTCAAACATCTGTAAAAACTGTTGGTCAAATTCAGCATATCTTTATAAATGTATAAAATTAAGTTAACATGTTCACTAGTATTTACAACTATATAAGAGCCCATTCATGACTAGTACGAAAATCTTCACTTATCATTAACTTTACAGAGTTCTTTGGATCACATAGAATTTGCCCTGTGAACATTACAGGTTTGCGAGCTGCAAAAAAAAGATTACTGTATTGAGTTATGTGTGTAAACTAGTATAAAAATTTGCATTATATGTATACAATATACAAAAATAAAATTAATATTATAAAACATTAAACTAACTAATTTTTTGCAAGTCATGTAAGTAGTCTACCCCAAAGCGAACTGATACAATTCTTCGTTACATGCTGGTCATGCATCCAGCATGCAATAAATATTGTGGTTGTGAAGAAGCAATTTACAAATAAAACTGGCGACCTTAATACCCACTCAACTATAAATTGTCGTTTTTTATTGGGCATTTTTTTGTTAGAGAATATACGTTTTGATGAAAAATATTTAAATAATATAACTAAAAACTAGTGGCGCAGAGAACCAAGTGGGCCTTGGCCTTGGGCAACAACATATAAGAATATAACCCAACAAACATATGTATTATATTAAAGGATGTTCATATTTCTTTATAAAAATATCTCAATTTGAAACTGATTTTAGATTGTTTAAAAAATCAACTAATATGTTTTAAATTTTCAATAATTTAATTCTTATAATGCTTACTGATACAATATAATAGGGTGTCCGATGCTGAGAACTATGATTTGAAACAATGTGCTCTGATAGTTACCTACTATTTCAATTATCAAACATTCTACAAAATTTGCAAAAATCTGTTGTTTTATCTGAACAATAATTTTTAATTCCCTAAATTTTGATCAGTTGTCATATTGTAATCTTACTGGATGTTATATAGATTATTTTATTATATGCAATATAATAAAAAGTAAAGAAGAAATACAATAAAAAGTTACGACTAATGATCTACGGCGCAGAGACTTGGACGCTGACAGTGGGGCTGGTCCATAAGTTAAAAATCGCACAGCGATCGATGCAGAGAGCTCGGTGTTTCTCTAAGAGACAGAATCCGGAACGAAGAAATTCGACGGAGAAAAGATGTATGTCAAGTAGATGAAATAGTTCTTAAAGTCAAAGGCTGAAGTGGCAATGGGCCGGTCACATCAGATGGGGGAGGAAAGACCTGGAATGGAGGCCACGGATGGGGACCAGAAGTGTAGGGTGCCCCCCTTCCAGATGGACCGATGACATCATAAGGACGGCACAAAGTCGCTGGATGCGGTGCGCGGAGGATCGCATACGAAAGGCGCATGTGGAAGACATTGGGGAAGGCCTATGTCCAGCCATGGACTGGATATAGGCTGATGATGATGATGATGATCAGTATGTCCAAAAAAAATATTTTTATTGATTCCCACGCGGACAAATTCACGGGAATAGCAAGTAAATAATGAATAAGAAATCAACAAAAATAAACCAGTGTATCTTAACAATAAAGTTCAAAATTGAACACGAAAAAAAGAATTCGGCTAAACTGTTTCAAATTCAAATAACCATGTTGCTGACGCGTCTTGGTCACATATGTTGTAAGTTGTTCATGCTTACCTATAAGATTTTTCTTTACCAAATATAGTCTAATGCAGCTAAAGAAGTTTTTTTAGACTAATTATTTGGGTTTGGCCTAGTTTTAGTAGAAAAATTCTCTTATTTTCTCACTAATTAAAAATTACATGTTGCCTGAAAAAATCTGGCAATGCTAACCTATGTTTAGACTCAAACTTTAAAGTAAAATTTTAACTTTAACTACTACTGATGATATTGTATCATCAATTTTACTTAGATTGCTTATTAAAGCCTGAAAACAATTAGCTTATATTTTATATATTAACTTATATTGATCAGATTAGTGATGTAATAAAGAAGGGCCATATAAGGAATACTCATAATATCGAGCATGTATGCCATATATGCATATTGATGTAGAAGAAACGGGAGAGGTGTGCCAGGATTGTACCAAATTTAAATACATTATGATATTGGCCTACCCCACTAGGTTAGGGGTGTGAGTGAATATTACATATTTATTTACTATGTTTAATATAGGAGGGGTCTTCCCCCATTCGGTGACTAAGTGTAAGTACATTTAGCATAAACATGTGGTAAACATTAAATAAAAGTTAGAATTCTTGATACTCACTCTGAGGATAAAGGAAGTGAAGAAACCTTGTGTTTGTACTTTTGTTTTTAACTTTTACTTGGTTTATAACTTAAAATTCAGACTTTTACAAAACAATTAATAGCATTTTTTAAATCAAACCCGGACTTTCGCACATCAAATTCAGCCTTGTCAAAATCTAATTTGAATGTTACCATGTCAATTTTACATTGTGTCAGAATGTGATTATACAAGGCAGAAGTTGATGTGTATGGTTATCTATTAATTGATTTTCAAAATGCTGAAATTTATTTGTACAAGTCCAAATTAGACTCTAAACTCCTATATTTTGCAAGTATATATTTCCAAATTATTGAAAAGGTGTATGGGATAATAATAATTTACTGTAATTTAACTGTTGTTGTTTCCGTGGTTTACCGTTGCCAAAAACAATCACATAAAACATATTGTCATCTCAGTGTTTTCAGAGGAAAAGATAGAGAGAAACCTTGTGAAACATGATTTTAACCAAATCTGTTTTGAATCCATTGAAATAATTTTAATGCTTATTTGACTTCAATTTCCAAAAGAATGTAAGTTACATTTTTTCCCTTTATTTGATAAATCTACATTGGCAAAAGTTCTTCTTGTGTTTAAATGAAAAATAATAATTTACAATTTTACTTTTAGTTGCTCAGTTAATATGACAAAACTGCAAGCACTACAATAAATATTTAATTTATTCCTAATACCCAAGAAGTAAGCCAAGCTAAACCAAATAGCCAAATCTGAGCAGAGTTAGCAAAAAAGCACTAAACATGGCATATGTTTAAGAAAAAAATCTAACAATTAGGTGGCGATACTGGTAACCAAAGCATATTGTGATTGAATTTATAAATGAATATATAATTGATATAGTGGACAACTTTCTTCTCAAAATAAAGAGAATAAAGGAAGAGCTAAACATTTTACTGAAACCTTTCTTTTAAATAACATTTAATTTATTCAAATAAACGTTCCAGAGATTTTAAAAGTTATATAACAAAATCAAACCACAAAAACACTTCTATGACAAAACAGTTTATGTGCAAGAATAGTAAGCAACTCAGATTGAATAAAATACAACAAAAAATAAAATTACCACATTCATATCATAGCTCGTTATTTCTTTAGGCAAACAGAAATACCATAACACTTATAAAATCTACAAATACATTTTTAATGCCCCACCGACCTCTTCTTTCGCTGATTTTAACGCCAAACGCCAACTCAATTGCCCTTCTAAGCGCCAAACTACTTCATTTACCACGACCACATTATACTTGTTTGACTATTTGATTGATATCATTTGACAATGACATTTTAAACATACAACCAAAGAATAAATAGTGTTCATTTGTTCAAGAATTGTATGTTATACCATGAAATATAATTAATTTATATCAAAAGAAAAAAACGCAATAAAAGAAGCAAGCTGACTTAATTTAACAATTGGAAAATGTAAGAAATACGAGCTCAAAACACGAGAGAAAGGATCTTCAATAGACCTGAATAAACAAATAAAACAGAACCGCCATGTTTGATTCTTTCACTGCTATAAAATTAATAATAAGATAAAGACCTATAGGTAAATAGATAAGATAAAGAATTATTAAATAATACAATCAATGATATTATAATACAATAGATATGCCTAGATTTCGGCAAGTCGACATTCTTGGCGTCACTGGTATAAATTCGCAAGTAGTTCTGCCTCCAGATCCTAGGGAACCCCGCTAAGACGGTCGCCTTAGGAAGGCGATGGTACGCTTCGTTAAAGTAGGCGATCAAACAGGTTAGCCATACCACCACACCGAGATAAAGGCAGCGGCTATTACCTTCCGGCCCACGTGTCGTCGGCATAGCACATTATATTCACGGCATAAAGACAAACACCACGCAATACATAGTCGTAACCAATGTCCCACAGGAGTAGGCCCAGGACAGAACACGCAATCGCCTCTACGCCCATAGTACGAGACGGATCTTTCCGAGAGATACTCCCCAATTATCCGACTCACATGGTCCCTAACCTTGTGAGATTTTAGCTCCTCCCTCGCAAGCCAAACTGCCGGTCTGATAAGTCTAGCCTATCCCTCCAAGATGCTCGATGATTCGACGAGGGATAATCCGCTCATAGATTTTGTCCATCTGGTCGAGCAATACTATTGGACGATAAGCGGAGGGTAAGTCTGTAAGTTGTCCAGTCTTGAAGTCTGCCTTTCACCTAGGTCTTAGTCTGTCTTCAACTTAGGTGGGAAACGATTTGACTGCAGTCGGGCGTCAAACAGCTTACGGAGTTGTTACTCTAGAACCAGTAACCACTCGCAACAAGGAATACTATCAGGCCCAGGGGCTTGCTATTAGTCCGGAGAGGTATAGTACGCTCACCCCGCCGTACACGGCCACTCATTTTCAAAACATAAATGTCTCTTGCCAATCTTCTTTCATTCGTCCTCTTAACAATCCAGAACCATAACCTTAATTACATTATTTATTTTATTTTTATATTCCCTAAGATAAGGAATCATCATTCTTTATCTTCGGGATTGTAACTTGAACGAATTCGGAAATTAAGGTTTTTTAATTTTAACTCAAATTTTGCTTGGTATATATTATTTCATATAAGGAATTGTTTGAGAGCATCACAAAGTGACTTTTTAGAACGAACCGAAGCTTTGTAGAAATCTCGTAACTTTTTAACAACAGTAAAACAACATTGTCAAACCGAACAATTATGTCTTCGATTTTTTATAAAATAAAACAAAGAAAATTTGAACAAATCAGTTTATTTAATCTTAATTAAATTAATCCCCAATTATTGAGTGTACTTACAAAACCATTTGTAGAACTCTATTGTTTGAATTTAATAACAAAAATTGTTTATTTTGTTCAATTTAATAACAAAAATATGAATAATAATTCAATCGATTCATTGATAAGTTTTCATATAAACTGGAATGTTCATTTTAAGCAAAATTAAATCATCTAGTTTTAGCATAGAGTTATCACAGTGCAGGCAGAGAATCATGAATAATTGGTTCATGTACAAATTTAACGATTAAATGTAAAGTACACTGAGATTCATGTTCCTATTAAGATGGTCCCTGCTTTTTTTCTTATTGTAAAAACTAGTGCTCGACCACAAACCTCATCAGCC
>JWHW01054765.1:208177-219252 GCA_000931545.1 Papilio glaucus
CAAACCAGTACGACTTAGAGTCCTTCAAGAAGCGAGCCTATCTCTTTCTTAAAGGCCGGCAACGCATCTGCAGTTCCCCTGGTGTTGCAGGTGTCCATGGGCACCTTGGTGTTCCCGCCGCTCGTTTGCCCCCATCCCATCTCTTATAAAAAAAACCTGCCCAACTCACCGAAGTTCCCCAACAACCCCTTAATGTCGCTGGTGATCTCCGGGAATGATCGCAGCACCGCAGAGCAGTGCAGCATGACATGCGACGCCGTTTCCTCCTCCTACATAGGAGAAGAGGTCTATCAGTGATCTCTTAAATTAAACTAATTAAACAAGTATTTATTGAAAAAGCCATGACCTGTAAGCGTCGCTACAAATGTGCGGATCTGTGTTTTATTTAAATGATGTAACCTACGTTCAGCCTATTTTTCTTCGGCGGGACTTCTCTCGCTTGTCTACGGACCTACGGAATAACTCTTTCATGATATTCCGTAGTTCGCAGTGAAGGGCGTGACCCATAATCTCCGACCTTAAATCGGTCAGATCGCATGTCGGCCGCGCGCACATAAACTTCGCGTAGACTTAACAAACGTGTATACTTATGAAAAGATTTATTCATCCAAACTTATATATATTATGTTTTACAGAGTTCTAACTCGGCTGGTATCTGTCAAATGGCTGCGTCCGCTGTCAGTTTGGGTGCGAGCGAGGGCCGCGCGGCTAGCGGGCGGCGCGAGCAACGAGCAATTGGCGTTGCTGGTGCGGTTGTTACGCGAGCGCCCGCCGCCCCCCACACCGCCCGCCGCCCCACGGCTCTTCACTCCACCACCACAAATCGGTTAATATGTATTTATTTATTTGTGCTGTCCGTGCTCTGGTGGTTCAGAACGCAGTTTCACGACTAGTACCCGGGTCAAAGGCAGGGGGGTAGTACAGTGGAATACGCTGACAATAAATAAACAGCGTACCCAAAGTACTGGATAAGGCTGTTTTGACCAGTTGTCCAGACTTGGAAAATAAACTAAACTAATAATTTATGATTCTAGAGACTGAATCCAAAATTTCTATCTGGTTCATTTGTAGTTTTAACTTGTAATTTCGACAAACTAGTTAAGTTGTTAACAGACTATTAGAAAATATGACGTAACCTTTTAATTTCCTCCCTCTTGTATTACACAAAGGAATGCACACGAAAGTATTAACGGGCTGTGAATTATAGCGGTAGGTTATTTGTAAGCAGGTTCATCATCAGTATCCCTGGAGGGTGTTCGGGTGGAGAGTTGGACCGAGTGGGCATGGTCGTGGCTGCCTGCGTCCGATGAGTTAGAGGACGTAGCGCCTACCGTCGCCGTTCCTGTGCCCCTCACATTAACCGCCTACTTTGATGACGTCTCATTTACTTTCAAAGTGAGTTGCTTTGCCTCTTTTGTGCGTTATTAGTAGATGCATGAAGGTAGAAGAAGCGAGAGAGGTTCCATCCATCCAGCTATGGCGGTTAACGTAAAAAGCGTACGCGCTTTTTCTTTACAATGAATCGTTTTCAACTTTTGTTCTATTCATCTGTATGTTTTTCTATTAAAAATAGTGCAATAAACCATGGTAATGATATCAATTTTTAATAAATATAAAAATAATGATATCATTTTACCAATGATCATGATATTGATACAGTTTTATACGTAATTGGTAAGAGTGGAATGGAAAATAATTAAAAAGAAAAACACGTTAAAAATGTCATCGGCAGTGTTGCCACTTTGGCAACTTTTACTATGTTTAAAGTATGTCGAATGACTAATAAAACTTTTGTATTAACAGTGTATTATTATGTATTTAAAAGTAAGAGATAGGGGGAAAATAGTCGGTGTAACTGTTAATAAAAATATGCTTACATTAAAGATGATGGAGACGGATTTGGGCGGAAAGCGACGGGCGCGGCCCGTGCTGCAGTTAGTAGCTACTCACGCGGCTGTCAAGTTCTTCAAGTGCACGCCCACTTCGTTACGCATGCGTGCTGGCGCACGTCTGATAGATCTGCGCGCGCACGGTAAATGCGTCTGCGGCCAATTACCCCCAACACACGTACGTCTTACTCGTTCTTGCCAGTTTGTAAACTTATTAAACATAGAATGTTGCAAAACTAGTGAGTCTTTTTCATCATAAATCATATTTCAGGCACATCACGATTTATCTCCATGTGAAATTGTGGTCAAGCACTAGTTTTATCTTGTTTAAAAAATAATTTTGTTTTTAAACTCTTCAATGTAGATATATCTTTGTGATCAAAAATTAGTTAATTTAAAAAAAATATACATGACATTTTTGGTACAATTTAAAATTTTGTATCTACTGTTTGGTACCATTTAAAGTTTTGTTTGTTTGTGTAACTTTGTATAAAAGGGGATAAGCTGTTTCCCTTGAAGTAGTATAATGAGAGCAGCGTTTAAGTTTATTGAAATATCCATCTTGATGTGATAACCATAATCCTAATGATCTAAACTATGGACTTGAGTTTAACTGTTTATTTAAAGTGCGATGTTATGTCAAGTAACAAACGGCCGCAATCCAAAATGTTGTGAGTCAAAACAACCAAGAGACCTAGTTAACACTATTGAACATTATTGAGAGCTTAAATTACTTTACAGTGTCTCTTTTGCTAAGTCTAATATTTTTGTTTACAGCCTAACATTGAGCCAACAATATATTTGAGCAAAATTGAAAAGTCGGAGGAATCGTGGAATTGGCCTGAAGAAAATTTTGGCGGCCGTCCTGTGGAGACGGGTTTAGCTGTGAACGAACAGTTTCGAGCATCACCTGAATCTAATGTAAACATAAATAAAACACTAATTACTAAATATTAAAAACCACTACAAATATGTAGTAAAGTAAAAACATAAGAATAGAGTTTCGTTAATAAAATCAACATAACTTTATTTTTAGTCTATAATAATACTTATTACAGAGTATGTATAAATATATATTAGTAGCTCAAAAAGATATGCGACGAAGTGTACGTGTGTAATATGCGTTCGCACAATATAGGTGCACGCACAGCAGGGCGTCGAGAGGATTGAGAGCGTTTAGAGCGTTATGCCGTTCGATTTAAAACCGTCGATTTTACTGCCAAGGAGCCAATATACAAAGAATTCATCATACAAAAAAATATGATTAAGGATTTATTGTCTAATCACAAGTCAATTGTTTTTGCTTCAGGACACGACGGACGGCAATCTCGTAGACATTCAATGGCGGAGAGAGACTCAACAGGACGGGAGTAATGATGAGCTATGGGAGAAAATGAAGCCTGTGGTGTTTATGGAGTACTGTCACGACCGAGCCCCACCGGATTCGCACGTGAATCCCTACGACAAACCTCCGTTGGATTTCGAATACAGGTACAAATTGACCATATCTACCATATTCTGCTGTAAACTGTAGATAATATCAAGGATTCCAATCCAAGTAATATAGTAATATACGATATTATTTGCTTTATATATATATAAGTAATGCCACATAATGTACTAGCGGAGCGATCGGCAACAGGCGGACTGCGATGTCTGGATCGCCGTCCGCTGTTATTATACTTTCAAAGCCACGCATAATCTGTCTTAGTAATTATTGTTACTTATTTTCTAAGTAAAAAGTAGTACTTAATAATCATAAGTTTTTTCTGGACCCAGAAAATATTTGTTAGAAAAAAAGGTACAATGCTAAAAAAAATTTTTTTTCGTGCAGCGACTGGGCGGAGGAGTGTACCGTATCATTGCGTGTGCAGCCGCTACAAGTCGAATTGTGTGGTGGCCTATTCCACCGAGTAGCGGCCATCATTGACCTGGCCGTACACCTGCCGCCACACCAAGAGGCCGGTCAGTTAACACTATTAATTAATAATCGTAATCTCTATCCACACTACTGGTTTAGAGGCGTGAGTGCATAGACTTTCGTATTTGAAAAATAAATGTAGCTAAGGCAACTGGATCGTGCCAAATAGAAATCCATTATCTCTACATACCCCTCTGGGTTACGGGCGTGAGCGCATATTTATTCTAAGGCAACATGCAGTATTCAATACAAAAAGTTCATAAATTAAATGACTAGCTGTGCTCCGCGGTTTCCCCCGCCCTGCAAATGATATTACCGTAATCCATCATCATCTCACTGCCCTTTTCCCGCGTATATGGGGTCGACACAGTATGGCCGTAGCACAGTTAAATGATTAATACTAAATGTTAAGTGAAGCTTATCACAATACATTAGTGAAAACCACACCCAAATCGGTTAAGCCGTTTCTCAGATTAGCGGTAGCAAACGCACAGGCAAACAGACATAGAGACGAACAGACAATTCTAATAATCAATGCTTTGGGTTCTATTGCGTTTGTGAAGGCTCCTAATAATAGTTTTTTTCAAATATCTTTCATGTACAGACAACGATCAATTACATTTTAATTATATAACTATTAATACATGAAATAATAATAAGGTAATAATGTAGACTTTTGTGTTACATTTACGATAAAGTCCTAGTTGAAGAAAGACTGGATGTACCTGTTTCTGGCAAGCCGTTACTATTTTGTTCATTACTTTAAATAAATAAATAATAAACATATATTTGGTACAGAGCAACCACTGCGTACCTTGACTCTGGAGGAATGCGATGCGCTATCTAACAACATACCGCAGCGACGGTGCGATGTGGAGTTGCGTGGACTTGTGGTGCGCGCATGGCCGTGGCAGCACCCACCGCTGCCCCACCAACGCGCCGCCCCCCCACTGTTACTAGACTTCGAGCTGCCTCTAGCTGTAGCTACGCTATCAATACCATTATACCCATACAGGTACCTACATATATGGTTACAAAATAGTGATATATAATAAAATTTTATCTATAGGTAAATAGTAAACTATCCTATATATTAATATATGAAATAATTTTCTTTAAATATTCCGAGCTTGGAGTTGTGTGAGCTGTGGCACATTAAAGTTACTGTGAAGGAGAAGTGCAGAAAGTTAAAATGTATATGTGTTATACACCCAATTAAATATTGTATAACATTTATTGTCTATCTTCGTTCTGCCAACAATGCAATCAGAAAAAAAATAGAAAGTATAAAGGTGTGCTTTAAAAGACGGTGTGAGGGACGTTACAGTGTTAGGGCTGGCAACGGACCATCAGCACATCTGATGTTGTGGTTATTGTTATACCGGTGATCACTGACGATCAGTTGCTCTTTTGCCACATCTATCACAAAATCTGTCTTCCATTGCAGTGTTGGCGTGTGTGCATACGCCAGTTGGTAATCATAAGTCATTTGTAAACTTAAAATTTTTCTTCTCGACTTAAGAGTTATTTTATTATCATACTATATTAAAAAAACTTCATAATTTACAGGGTGTGCTCAGCAGCGTGTCAGATGCCAGAAGACGAGACGCTGGTGTGGGGCTGCGCGCGCGCTCACCTGACGCTAAACGTGAGCGGCGCGACGGCGAGCGTGCGCAGTGCCGACACGTCCGCACGCGCCGTCGGTCATGCGGACGTGCGTGCTACCGCCCACCGTCTCCTGCACCCGCACCTCTTCAAACACTACGCCACCGTGCGTAACAGCTACACAATTAATATACGTTAGTATATAAATACATACATTCAAACATGCATACACTCTATAATATAATTAAAATTAATTTAATACAATGAATAGTAGAGCAGATAAAATATTCTTTAATATTAAGATAATTTTTATGAGGATTTTGACAAAGACTGACATCGCATCCGTGACTCTGTTGTGTGACGATCTATTTGTTGCAGATGTTGATGGGTAGGTGTGATAACATAACATCATCATCAGATGAGCTGTTTACTCGTTCGCTTCCTTCTGCTGTAAATAAATATTTTGGTTAAATTAGTACTGTTACTACACAGGTGAAGCTGGAATTTGCGGTTCTGTGGCGAGGCTCAAGGCAGCGTCAGAAGTGCTGGCTGCACTATGCAACGCTCGCCCCTCCTCCCTTCTGAACAACACGACGCTCGCATACGATGCATTGCACGACGATGGTAAGACACGCACTCGTACACACACTCACACACACACACACACACTACCATACACCCTACCTACCTTGTGTCGTCACCAAGGACGGCCAATTTTGTTTCACGCGTTATTATAGTGTATTCATAATTTGTAATTGTATGTCAATGTTATCATTGTACGTGTTGATAGTATTGTTTTGCGGTTATAGAGCTGGTGTCAGTGGACGTCACGCTGGAGCAGATGACGCTGCGCGGGTACGCGACACTCGGCCTGCGCACGCACATATTGTCGCTGCACGCCGCCAGGGCCACCGCCGTACACGCACCCCGTAAATACTAACACTTAAATTTGTCCTACCAATGGATAACAGCATCCATTTGTAAGTCTAATAAGTCATCAATCTCGATGGATAAACGTTATATCAAATTGTTTTTTTTTCTTATAAATAATCTATTATTAAACTGACCACAATCTCGTGATTACAATCGTTGATGTGATCGACGAATTTGTTGTTGGCGTGGCGATGTGGTCGAAATATTGTACACACTTGTACGCACAAACTACGAATGACTTATCTAGGATTAGCTTATAGAAATGTCTAAAAGTGCTATTAGTGATATCGACGTGAATATCTATTTCAAACTTCTTAAAAATCCAATTTAATTACTATTTTTATTATCTTCAGAAGGCGGCGAATTAAAACAAGCCTGGCTATTTTCGGGACCCGAGGCACCGACAACATCGTAAGTTATGTTAATGTTTTTATTATTCAATGTCAAATTATTATATTGATACATACAAAATTGCTATTGAAAAAATACATGACATTTTTTGTAGTTATGAATTAAATAGATTTTCATACCTAAAACCGTCTTGTTGATGATTAATATAAATTGCCACCACTACCATACTCAGATGGGTGTTATGGTTTTTTATTTATTTATTTAAAACATTGTACACATAATGTAAGATAAGGTGACAATGTGATACAAGATAAAAGCGAAAGAGAAATCTTATTGTGGGTATATTAGTGCAACTTTCTTTTCTAATAAAAATTAATTCTTCGTCGATATAATGTTATTTTAGCCCGTACTTGCGTATGGCGGTGCAGTGGATCGTGGAGGGCGAGGCGGTGGCGAGGGCGGGCGTGGTCATATTGGAGAAGGATTCTGAAGACATGAGGGCGGTGGAGTTCGCGGGGGCGTGGCTCGAGCCCACCGCGGTTAGTGTCGACCCGCTGCTGCTCGCAGGACTAGCGTATGCGCCTCGCGTCATCTTACCCAACGGTCTGTCGTAATTGTGTTTTTTTTATTTATTGTTAAGGTATCAAAAGACATATTTTTTAATACTTTCCAAATTTTGGGATATGTTGATGTCTTAGATGTGTTGGGAAGAAATATGTCTGCGGTAGGGAATGCGTACCTTGCCCTAGAGAAAACATCTGCGCGAGAATGAATGATTACGAAGTTCCAAAGCGCTTTTTAGAATGTCAGCCATGTTTTAAAACACGTACAAAAATTCTTTCCATCATATAATTATACGAATGAAATGGCCGGAAGACAATATACTGTGGAAAGCATTTGGGAAGGTCTCTGTCTAGCAATTGAGAGCTGGCGATGATGAATGAAATAGTTAAAAGAGTTTTCGATTCATTCTTTTAAATGTTTATTGCACAAATGTCTTATTTAAAATATTAATACTAAATAAAAAATTAAGACGTTTGTGGAAATTCCATTATAGTGGATCAGCAATCTATTCTGGGTGTTGGTAAATCTGCGTCGTCGTCACTGCACTCAATGCTCCGTCGCCCTACACCACCTGTGAGTAACTAAATATTAATGTTATACATATAGTTATATTTAATAGTTTCATAGAATTAAAAGGTGATGCTAAAAGGTTTTTCTTATAAAAGTATAATAATGTCTTTGAATATGGTCACCGAATTTTTATAGATTAGATAGATTTTAAATATTTCATATCTCACATATGTCCGTTCTGTTAATCCCCAAGTTTTCGCTTTATATTTGTGTGCGTAGTCGTCGAGCGGGCGCGGCGGTAGTCGAGCGGGGTCGGGGGCAGAGGTGCACTCGCGTCCGCGCAGCGCCGCCTCCAGCGCCGAGCGCACTGAACACGCACACGTGCCGCCCACACCGCGACCACACGAGAATCACGACACTCTCGTACGTATAGTTCTGTATTGTTTTTATATTAGACGGCAAAGGACATTCACTAGATGTTTTGCGATAACCACTACCCATTCGCAACAATAAAAGCAGATGATGCATTGCCAGCCTTGGTGAAGGAAAAGAGGGAATAAAATCAGAAAAAGCAAAATAGAGGGGAATGGGGCCTGCGGCTGCTCCTCCATTTCAAACAAAGTACTTATACCCACTCTACTTCTCGCCCGTATTTCCTGAGGTCGTGGTACTTATCAATCGAATCGGCTGCTGACTCTTCCATTGTTCAGCTGCTAGCTACCATACTAAAGTAGAGTTAATGGCACGTAACCATGTAATTTATGTTTTTGTTAAGGCCAAGAGGGTGGCGTGGTGGTGGAGTGGGGAGCGTGCAGTGCAACTGCACGCACGACTGCGTTGCGCACTGGTATGCTGCGACTTCGGTCTCGTGCAGGTGTACGTGCCCGCGCAGAGCGTGTCCGCGCGCAACATCCACCCCTTGCACGGCCAGGCCGACCAGACAGGGCTGCGCGATGCAATCGAAACACACGCTGCCCATAAGCCCGTGCTAGTACTCAGGTAATACGTATAATAATCCCTAAACGTAAGTTCTCGCCCTTTTTCAGGTAATAAACTCTATCATCTCTATATGGACAGCAATGGTCACTTAATAAATAAGAAACAGACAGCGAATAACAGGTCTTCACGATTAGTTGACATCTTACAAAAACATTTTGTGAGCAATAACATATATTCTTAACATAAGTTTGACAACAGAAATTTAATTGATAATAATTTCTATTCATTATTATTTTTATAAAATACCCAACTCACAGATTTTATGTTTTAGTAAGGTAAATACCAGTTAAAGTAACTTTTTCAATTCGATCACAACCTGGCAGAAACGACTTCAGTCAACGGCCGAACATTGTTGTTTAATGTATTTCATTTTAAAGTTGTATTTATTTAGTTATATTATGAATGTATCTAACTTTATTGGTTATTTCAGCTTGGGACATTTGTCGATGCACTCCAATGCAATGGTCAAGCACCTTTGGAACGACATCCGACACGACGGACCTACCTATATCGCTGCGAAGCTTGAACTTACGCGTAAGTTATATAATATATATTTTAAATAAAATTCTAATGATAATTTTTCTCGTTAAGTTAGCGGAACTTGATAAGGAATGTTATAAAAATCGACAACTAAGTGGAACCAACACCGGCTGTTACCTATATATTAATTACTAATTTTCAGCGACTCCAGGGCATGATCGGGACCTCGCGCATGCGCTCTAGTTGATTGGTCAAAAATTGGAGTTATGCGCAAGTTCTACTTACGTGCCGATACTCATAATGAACGTTAAAAGGTTTTAAGAGACTGCGGTAATTATTTGGTCCACTACGGTCTCTTGAAATAGGTCTGGCAGGAAGCAAATATTTTATTTGTACGTACGTTACGTGAGGTGCCAAAAAAACAATAAGTAGTTCTTTTCTTCTGAGGAGTCATCTAATAAGTCTAAGTCATCTAATAAGTAAACTATGCCGTATAATAATTTTGAGTTGAAAAATAATTAGTGGAAAGTAGTTAAACTATAAAAAAAAAAATTTAAAAGCTATTAAAGTTTGTTATAAGTATCGGGAAGTAAGTAAAACCTAGGCAGAAGTCAAGCTTCAGCTTTATCCGATTCGTGAAACTTATTTAAAATTGTATTATTTGCATTATGTAGTGGAGTCTTTTCCGTGGCGTGTGCGCATCGCGGACGTATCGTGCTACACGTTGGAAATGCGGCGGGCGGTGGGCGTACGCTCCGCGTTGCGTGACACGCGCGCCATACACCCACGCGCTCTACTCGGGCTCCTCACTACCACCGTCACGCTCTCCGTCGTCACTAAGTCTCTTTCCTTGCGACTGCCCGTGCCCGCACAGCGTACGCCACATGTTGCACACGAAGAGGTAATGCTTACTACGCCGACGTTAATGCAGAATCATATTCTAGTATCCGATCACAAATATATCAGCCATTCTATAATTCACATTCCATTTTCCCCCACAGAAAGTTAAATATTTCACAAGCGGCGTTGACTTTAAGCCTTCAACATTGAAGGAATTCATCCGAGGTCCCGCTAAGTATGTTCGATTTTTCTAATAGTGTTAGAATAATTTTACTGTGTGGTCACCCTCGAATTGTTTTCTTTTATTTTGTCTTTTCAGACACAAGAGAACGAATGTTGAGGTAAGCGTAGTAATTAACTTTCATTTAATTTATATAATACTATATTAAATTTAGGTGTAGGCGACGCATTTTACAGTATTTTAGAATAAAAGCTAGGATTTTATGTGGTTTAAAGATTTCATAGATGAGGCTAGAGAGCGCGTGAATAATAAGAAATTCAATGTCACATAAGGCAAAGCTGTAATTGTGATGAACTATATAAATTGTTAGTATATAGCATTTTATGAAGAATATTCGTATAAAACGAGTTTTAACGATTTTGTTTTGTAAACAGACGAAAGCGGCCCCGGAGCCGGCAGCAGCGCCGACGGCGTCGGGGGGCGGACCGGTGGTGTCGCTTGGAGTGCACGTGCACGCAGACACGCCCCCCATCACGCTACATCTAGACCAAGATCAGGTATACCGTCATCATCACATACACATGATATAGATTTATATCATGTATAGGTGTATAGATTTATACCGCAAATTATTTTTTATCGGATGCAATTTATTCTCTAATACTAAATGTTTATAAAAAGCCCTCCGAGCTGCCACTTTTGACTCTTTATTATTTAATCCATATTTTTTTGTTCTTTTGTTTGTTTTGTACAAATTAAGTAAACTTCCGTTTGTCCGACGAAGCTTTCAGTTGCGCTTCCA
>JWHW01054765.1:252637-268811 GCA_000931545.1 Papilio glaucus
CTGCGGCTACGCACCGCGCCCGGACAGACGCACGCGCTGTACGCCGCGCTCTGTACAGCCGCACAACATAACTGCGCTGTACACTTCCCACTCTTATAAGACGTATTCAGTCCACATTGCCAATCCTTTACGACAATCTCCATTAATCCAATGAAATATTATTACACTTGTATGAGTTACGTACAACGCTTAATGGAGGCTATTTTTATGGTCGTTTAAAGTACATATGTGGAACTACAATCAATTGAACTATATTTAACTTGACTGTTAAGCATTACCAAACAGTATAATTAAATGATGACAATTCCATGACGACGCGACTGTAGTCGCCGATCAATAGCTAAAGGTGCAATAGCATAGTATATATAGGTTTTAAGTTCACAGAGACCGGTATAGGAGCCGAGGTAGCTCTCGTAACAGTGGATACGTTTAAAGATGCTTATAGTTTGCTCCATATCGAAATAGAAATTTTGTAAACAAACAAACGTCACCATACTCTTTTTATACTTTCATCGTAAATGTTGTCGTTTTGTGGGAATCTTGAGATAAAGTGAAGCGAAATTGTATAATATGCTTATGATAGGTAATGTTAAAAGGTAATGTAAGAAACAGTTGTTTTTCAAAAATATTTTGGTATTTACGAATTTTAGCGTCAAAAGTAAGATGTTTACAAAATGTTTATCTTGATTTGGGACAAATTATATATTCCTTTCTTAATTGTTTATTTATAGTACAGCATTGTATTTCATATTAGTAATATGAGATTTCCAAACGGCATAAATTATAATTATGACGGCTATACAAATTCCATAACTAATGAAAGGCATTCCTCTCGCAAATAAGTTTTATAAATGTTTTGTATTGTTATTTATTATTCTACTTGAATTAAAATAGTAGTATACTCGGATTAATAAAAAGGAACACCGGCATTCATGCCGACCGAAGTGAGAACTGAAAACAGGTGGGAAGGTGCGCGCAAAATTTAAGTACAATAAAAATAAATGAAAAATGTTCGTCAAAACTGATCCAAGTTAAGCATGCCTCTGATGTATGCTGACGCATGTTGAACATGTTCTTCACGCGAACCTATAAGATTTTCCCATATCAAATATCGTATAACGCGACTTAAGAAGTTTTCACTTCAAATCCCGAATTAACATTATTGTAATAATTTTAAAATTTTATTTAAAAATTATATATGTTATGTATATTAAAATGAGTACATACATAGGTAAGGTCTTATGATTTTTTTTTTATTACAAGAAAAACCTTTAGTAAATTTATTATCTTATATGTCTTATAAAATAATGAAGATTATTTATCTTTGTCCTTTTTTTAATATACTTTCCAATATCTCTTGGAATTGGTCAGTTTTGGTGTTATTCAACTATGCATTTATAAGAAATTATTATTCTAAATCTTATTTCCTCATACCTAAAGTGGGTTATGTATCGACATAAAATTGGAGAAGTGTATGTTTATCATTTTTGTTGTATATAAGAATATATAATGTTGTTATTGAAAACGTAATTAAAGTAAAACAATGTTAATTTTTTTTAAATGTATAATTTTGTTTCGAAAATATTCAAATAAATATTCAAAATATAATTAAATTAATATTGATGATTATGATGGGTAAGAAGAGATAATTTGATATTGTAATATGATGATGTGTTGTCCTTAAATATGATTTTTGAAATGTGTGAACTTGAAAAAGTGATTATAATTAATTTACTGACACCTGTATATGTTTTTATTTTCATTATCAATTCCATTTTATTATAGAACTAATAAGCACTCACGCTTGAACCCAGAGGTGTAGGCAGAGATTACGGATATCCTTTTAGCGCGATCCTGGCACACCTCTCAAGCTTCTACATCTACTACTCCGGCACAAACATACTCGTCGGTTACGGGTACTTATGTCGCCTTTAGTACATTCATATAAGTTCGTCTAAGATGGCCCCTGCCTGATCGCACCATAAATATGTCTTGTTCAACACCGAACACTCGTATTAACTTTCTCGATTTTATTACAGATATTGTTTTTATCTATTTTTTATGGTAGAAGGTGGCAAACGAACAAGCGAGTCACTTGATGTCAAGGGAGCGCTACCCGTGGACATCCGCAATAAGCAAAAAGTAGTTTCCTTTTCGCAGGTGGGTGATGTACTCGCCGTTGATGTTGCCGCCGATTCCTTTCCAGTATAGGACCTTGAAGGCGTCTTCCAGCGCTCCGGCGAAGAGTTTCGGCAAACTTATGTCTCCTTGTCTAACACCGCGCTGCAGTTGGATCGGTTTTGTGTCCTGATCATGTACTCGGTCATGTAGCTGTAGTCGATTTGGCAACGCTGGAGAGACTGCGGTACCGTCCAGGTCTTGACCGAATCAAAGTATCAATTGAGGTTCTTGTTCAAAAATTTAGTTTACATATATGCATAAAATACTAATCAAGAAACATAGTAGGCATAATCATAGCCATTAAATACTTAATCAAGAATTTATGTGACCGCTATCCATAGGCATTTGCAACAAGCTAGTGAGTTGCAGGTACGTTGCCTACCTTATATAAGTAGAACTAGGCCCCGGTACCTCACTCATCGGACGAAACGCAGAATACTTCTACGTGACGCCTGTCTTCCGTCAAGTCGTGGTATTTCACCGGTCGAGTCGGCCCACTCGTGGAACAGGTGTTGCTGCCGTTTTAACATGCTCGCAGTATAATAGTTGACCTAAGCGGAGTTATCCTAAGAAACGAGTTGTTATTTAAAAAAAATTGGCATATAGTGAGCACTGACGTTAGAAATCTCCCGAGTAACAGATTACTCCTTATAACTAGCGCCCTACGCTCCCTTTCGATGTCCTTGTCACCGAGCACCTGATCATGGCGCTGCTGAGCCCACCGATCAAACGATCCGCCTTGTCTCACCTCCCAGTACAAAAAAATTATACCTTATGCTAAAATTTTGATTGCTTTTATTAATACCTATATTTACATTCACGTTATTGTTCCGGACGTCACGTAGGCAAAGCTTGCGTTGCGTTCTTAAAATGACCTTTAAACATTGCCCCAGTTTCCTGACGTCGCTCGTGATATATTTCAACTTTAAAGTTTTCTTCAAATTATGTATACAATTATTGTGTAGTTTTTTAAATTTTATAAGTCACGCATCAGCGTAAAATAAACAGGCGTGCTTACTTGTATTGTAAATTGTTGCTTATCAATGCACTTCTCTATTCCGAGCGAATATATTACGTATTTACCAGGTCATTGTTCAACAAGCTGTAATTGTTGATCGTTGACGTTGGGTAATACATACTTAATATAGGTACAGTGATTGAATCCCCCGCACAGATTTAATGTACAGCATTTTTTTAAAGAACTTGTAATAGATTCCAATCGCAGGTACATCAATACTATAAGAACAATAAGGAAGTCACCTTGTGGCCCATATCATTTCACCAGTCATTGGCTCACATCTCTACGATTTCAACGATTACTTCTGATGCTGCAACAACTTCAAAAGTTAAACTAGTTAATCTTTTGGACCCAACTATGTCCTTAAACTACGTCCGCTGTTTAGTGGTGGCGTCAACAATAACAACTTTTTGTTTTGTTTATTTGTTCGATTCATAATGTAAGATTTGAACAATCGTCACAATTTACCGCGTACTGCAAGTTTATCTAAAAGTATTTCTTAATCCATTCGGTCTAATGCTTTATGAAAGTCAGTGTATATGCTATACCTATAACCATGCTTTATTATGATTTTATGTAGCGATGGGTATAAACAGTTATGGACTTGCCTTTCGAATATTTTTGATATACTTAGTAGGTAGAATAGAAATAATTTTCTAGATGAGATTTCTTGCGGCTCTAATATGTATATTGGTGTAATGCATGCTGATTTCCACATCGCTGGAAAGACTTCGTTTAGTAAACAATTAATACCGTGTAGTAGTCCGTATAGTAAACAAAAACAGAATTCTAGACGCGTTGCCTACCTTTAATTGACAGAGGAGGGAATAAACATAAAAAAGATGTGATTTATCTTCTTCTCCGTCAAATCCTCTTTCCCTTCCCATCTTTTCTTTATTAGAAAAGAAATTGAAGGGGAAGTAGAATGGAAGAAGGCCTTCAATACCTCACTCCTCAGCTGAAATACAGAATACTTCTATTTCACATCTGTCTTCTGAGAGGTCGTGGTATTTTACGGTCGAGCCGGCCCATTCGTGCAATATTTGTAGCGGTCTCTACCACTGTTATTTATATTTTGTCGTTTTATCTGACTGGTCTTTTCTACTGAAAGGCGTAGTTTGAAAAGTGGCAACACGGATAGTCACGATCAACTACACTTCCAGTGTGCCAAGATCACAAAATATCACAAATTCTTAGTCATATTGTATAAAGAATAATATTTAATAGCTGGTTGTTTTGTAGAGTGCGTTTATTAAAGAAATTGGTATCAATATTTGCGCACTTATGCGACGTGCACAAACAACAAACATGTTGGAATGCTTGTACTATTTGTTATGATCTTGATTCTTAATTTATTGAATAGTACTGAATAGTATGATATAAATGATCTAGATAATATGATAGAGTTTAATACGCAAAAAACTTGGGGAATATTTTTATAAGAAATTCGTGTGCACTTGGGTGTGAAGAGGAAAGGCCTGCCAAAGACAATATCAGGTTTCTCACCTGATATTGTCTTTGGCAGACAAAGACTTTGAAACTTACCAAACTTTTAAATAATGTAACATGTAAGGTCAATAATCGAGATAGAAACTCCCATCATTTAAGTTAGACCAAATTACACATAGTGACCAAATTTTGTCGAGAACGGTTCTAGGTTTAGTAATTTATCCCGAATATTCATGTAACCCCAAATTATTGGCACTTTAAGCAAAACTGTGCGTTTAAATCGTAAAAACTGACTGCATGAGAAATACCAATTACCAATACTCAATTTTCTCTTTCATCTTTTCTTTTTTTAATGTCTTCCTCTATTTCAGATACAGATTTCATTAAATAAAGAAACTTAGCGAAAAAAGAATTTCTAACTGATCAATCAATTTTGCTTCATTTTATCGCATAGAAGGCAGTATTTTATATATTTTTTGGATTTGTGCTTGCAGTATAGTAGCTAAAGGATACCCCACTCAATTTCGACTTGTCTTTTTCTTATTATTGTCTATAAATCATTTAGATGCCAATAATTGAAGGAGTGCCAGGATTTGGGGGTATTACCTTATATTTACGGGGTTTTTTTAAAGCACGTTACCCACCCAACGGCCAATTTTAATCTATTCTATACACTTTTACCCCAATTTTAATCTATTCGCTGTCTGCACATGGAAGATATTTGAGAAAAACGATTATTGGGGGTCTTTATAGACGCAATAAAACCCAAAACAATCATTATTAGATTTTTTGTCTGTATGTCTGTGCGTTTGTGCGCGCTAATCTCAGAAACGGCTTAACCGATTTGGACGCGGTTTTCACTAACGTATTGTGGTTGTATGTGTAGTTTTATCTCAATATAAAGAAGTTTCGGTTCATATATAAAGAAGTTATATAAATATAAATAACCATGTCAAACATTTGTTCGATAAAAATGCTATAAATAGCTGTTCAGTGGAATAGGCTGAAATTTTATGTAGTGAACTATAAATTGTCTTTGAAATGATGATGATTGAAAGTTTATAATAAAGTTCAAAACAAGACAGTTTAGGAGATTTTCCAGCATCAGCTAGACTTCATATCGCACGTATTTCTGAGACGCACGGTGATCCCTGGCAATGTTAACAGTATATTTGGTAACACAGTTTTTACACGATTTTTGAAATTACGTATTTATTTTTATGTAAAATGTTTTAGGTTAGGTTAGTAGCTTATTATTCCCGAGGAGGGTTGGCGTTAGGCAGGCGGCCGGCCGTAAAATCTGTAGCCAGAACACATATACATGAACTACGGTCACAGTTTAAACAATCATATGTGACTATTAAACTGTGCTACGATCATACTGTGTCGACCCCACATACGCGGGAAAAGGGCAGGGAGATGATGATGGCGTTAACATAGTATTAAGTTGGTGATATCATTTCGTTTAAGTAAAATTGCCGGGCGGGTGAAACCGCAGGGCAGAGCTAGTAACAAATAATATAAATATTAAGTACATTTTAGTAATATATGCATGTGCACAGGACCACATAATACTCTCTTGGGGCGTAATGTAAAGTCGGAGGAACGGGCATGCCGTGAGTACCGAGGGAGAGGAGCATTCGCGTCATATGCGATGCGAGGGAGCACCTGATTGTGTTGCACCGGTAGCGAGCGCGGCGCTGCTAAGACGTCACCCAGGCGCTATAAGTGCCGTGCGCGTGTGCGCCGAAGCAATCATTCGCGACCGCGCGCGTACGCCGCATGTACGCACACTGTCTCCACATCTCTTAGTAACATCCTGTGACCGCAATACGACAAAATGCCAAAAAATATTTTAGCGGAAATGGGTTCCCAGGTGGGATTGACCCCCGCCGTCCAGAACAGAAAGGTACGTAGTCGTTTATTTTAATATAAATCAGATTTATTATTAACAAGTAATATTTATATTGATATGTTTACTAATTATGTTTGCGAATTTCTTTTGTTACTGTGTTTTTCTTTTTCAAAAAACCTTGGCGAATTTTTTTAGAATTTATCGTTACGCGAATTTATTCTTATATAAATTTGAGATCTGTCGATAGTGTAATGATCCTATATATTATATCGTGAATAGTTAGTGATATTAAAAGCTTTATATAAGATTTGAGCTTAGGAATTGCAAGCACAGATCAAGGTACTCAGAAAACAATTATATCGATATAATCTTGATTACTGAAACTATCTTTGATGTTAATTCTATTTGTTTCTTTTTTAATTTCTGGTCGTGATATTTGATTTATTCATAACTGTTAATAGTTGCGCTAAAACAGGTCGTCTGGTATTGGCTTAAAAAATTATTAGGATAACTTTAGGTATATCATTATACTACTAGGTGTACGAACATCTGGTATCCTCTGCCTCTCTTCTGAGAGACTCAACTGTCATGGCTAATAAGATATTGAATATTGTTTTATATGCTATTACAGTCTAAGATAGTTTTCGGTCAATATTTCAGTGATAATACGAGGCATTTAACATGACGTACGGTGACTTTATTAGATACGTGTATTATTAATTATTGTATGCGTAGCATTCATTCGTTACGAACTTAATGAAATCGCGGTACACTTCTCGCCCACCTCGGAATTTTTATTTTATCGTACGAGTTTTTTATTGTGCTGCATCCTTTTATGTTGATTGTTAGCCCACTTTTTTTTGAGAGTTGTCAAATATAAATTATACAATTCGACGTCGATTACAAAATTGTGGTTTATTTACTGAGGTAAACATTGACCAATGTTATTAAGTTCTCGTTTTACCCGAATGGAATATCCAAGAATAGAATGAAAATGTAGATTGTAGTCAAGGCAATCACTAGCAGCTATCACTGAGCTACTAGCTATTAGGTACCCAAATGTGGAAGGGGACTAGTCTGCCTCCATTATTACTATAGTTCGGTAGCCGCTGAGAGCCGCACAACGGCTAATCTTATTTAATAATAAAATTATATTAGAAATACAGATAACAAAATACAAGTTTTTAACAAAATCAGAGACATCCGTTTTCCTGTGACTGCAGGATGAATGCGTTTAAAATCTATGACTATGGCAATTGCCATTGTCATAGATATATAAAATATTTGAGGGTTGAACATTTTCGTAAACAAAACATTGTCATCTGCTAGTTTCCCATTAAATTCCACTCGCCGATAGTTCTATCGGCTACCGTTCTCTAGCGCGACCGCGAGGTCGGCCATAAATAAATTGACCGGTCCAATGTCAATATCGCTTTTTAATAAACAAAAGGCGTAACTGGGTAGTAGATTTGATCCAGCGACCCAAGAAGGGCAGCATGTATATAACTTATTAAAACCCTAATTGGTATGTGATTGCAGAACGCGAACTTAGCCAACAGCGACAACCATAAAGAGAATGTTCTCGTACTTTGCCTCCCGGAGAGACGCACAGTTATCTAGCATACTAAACTTAACAAGCAGTAACTACGTCGGCTTTCAGCTGCAAAGATTTCTATATCCCACTGAAATATATACATCAGTTTCAGAGAGATATAGAATATAATTCGGTATATTTTTATATAATTTTCTTTTTTAACGAGGAGCCGCAAAAATAGTGTGTCCTAATTTATACTAATTAATTTGCACAAATATATATAATGCTAAATATTGGGCCTGTTGTAGTATCATTGTCGAGTTAAAACCTTTCCTGCTTTAGTTTTAAACATCGGTTAACAAATAAAACAACACCTTTTTCTAAAAAATATTATTATAGATATTTAATCATTTAATTATTTAATAACGCATAATTTTAATAATGTACAGAATGTGAAAAATTGTTTACCAGAAAACCCCTAATTACGATTATTGTCACTTTAAGCAAAACTGCGTACTTTATCTGGAACACTCATGAAAAGTAACAAAAAAAGTTGTTAAGGCGATTGAATTATAATTAATTAACCTAATTAAAACAAAATAAAATAAAACTATCATTAATTGTTAGTGCCAATTATTGGCATAGTTAACCCAATTACATACAATTACTTTTAAAATGTTGATGTTCTGAATCCACCTCTTGACAAAAGCCAATTTTCAAGATAGGATTGTCGACAATGACGCGTTTATACTGTGAGTCTTGAAGACCTTAGAACCCACCGTATGACCTGCCGAACCGGGGGTCCAAATCCAAAACTGCCCGATCACTCGACTCCGTGCCGTTTGCCTATTTTCGCATTGAAGTCCCCCAACACAACGGACAACGTAATATATCCAGTCATAGTTTTAACTTCGTCGTCGAAATGTGTCGAAGTCGGTTCGTGGACCTGTATGACCTTCAGCGCATATAGTTTGATTCTTTTTTTTATATTGTTATTCTGAGTATAAGGTAGTCAACACACTACACATCTTCTCCACATTGTCCTTTGTGAGACTAGTGGACGATAAACCCGACACCACCTTGGGACCGTTGATCTCCTTCCTGAAAGAAGAGCAAATTTCCGGGGTTACAAATTATCGTGTACTCCTCCTCTCTTCGGACTTCAGATAACCGTATAACGTCCCATCGTAACTTGCTCAATTCTTCTTCCAGTTCCACGAGCGCCTCATCCGTCCGCAGGGTGCGCGTGTTTAATGTTGCAAGGGCCATTTGTCGAGTATGGTAGTCGGTTATCCTCCGGGGATTTTTATCAACCTCTGCCCCGCCTATCCTAATGAGGACCATGTTTTTATTGTCGCCATCATTGGCCATAATGGCCACATTTGGCAAGCTGGTTGGCGTTCGCACTCTGTTCCACCATACTAAAAGGGGTGCTGCTGCCCGGTACTCTAATGCTTTGGACGTAGTCTAACGACTAGTACCCGGGTCATTCAAGCTTCAGCTTTACATAAAATTTGAGCCCGAAGCTCCAAAACTATGAAGGAACGTTCAGCTTCATGCTTAATTTTTTTTTCCAATGATAGTAGTGCTTCTAGTATAGTACAGATTTTTCATACACTGCTTCCTTAAAATATGACCATACACAATAATCCATTCATTACGGGACACATGTATGTAAATGTATGAAGTTCGATGTTTTCATTTCATCCATAAATATATTGATTTTATTGCGTCCCAATATTAAAAATTTATTTTTTTGATAACATTGGAACTCGTTTAAGACACAATAAATGTGTTGTTGCTTTTTTGGATTACCCATACTATAGTTTATCATCCTGCTGGTCGTTGCTCCGTGCCCACATTACACTTAGTTTCTTTTTAACAATCTTGATTCAGTAATTGCGAGAATAATTCGTAAAACGCTGTGAAAAAAAAAGTGGCGATGGGGACAATATCGTTCTAAGACTGGTTCTCAAATTATTTTTACTATTGTCTTTGATATTTTTACTTTTTGTTAAAAATACTTAATATTTTGGACTCGGAATTTCCTTGGGATCGATCTAAGTGAATGAAAAATTATAATTATAATAAAATGTTTTGTTTGTGTGTGAAATAAACAAGGGGTTGTTAACAGCAGTGATTAAGCTTCATGATTTATGAACGGCTCCGGTCGTAAGGACAGCGCGGCCGGACACAAGGGGTCTGTCGGTCGCTCTCAATGAATGCTTCGTTTATCGATGTCTCGATCATAATAGTACTTTTAAAGGTTATGTTGCATACTTACATCAAAACAGAATAATAATTGCGATATGTTTACCTTTTTGTAAAAAACATTCCGGATAATTTGAAACTTTATAAAAATTTGAAACTTCAATCTAAGTATGTTCTAGAAATTTCTATAGATATTTTTATCTGTACGTTAAATCTTCACGAAATATAAGTATTTCTTATCAATGATTCAAATTTGGAGTAAGCTCCAAATTTTAAACGGTGATCCGATAATTAGGCCGACGACGGTACTCCCGTATGCCACCACCATCGAATTGCTCGATATACACCTACTGAAGCCCGTTCAGTCACATTAAATTAAAGTTCTGTAAAATATTTCTTTTATGGCAAGTATTTTTTGAATATCATAAATATATTATAAGCAATTTACATATATTCGTAAATTTTAATCACAACCTTGTCTTGCAATCTTTCTTGTGTTATAAATTCAATAAACATAAACTAATTAATTTTGAATTCATCAGAACACCAAGGTCTCATATTTATTGTGATCTACAAATATGAACAGATCTGATATTATATGAATATTTAATTGGGCTTTATCTTATAGAGGAGGTAATGTGGTAACATATTAGTACATTACCAGTAATTCTGTTGGTATTGTATAATAAATACAACGGCATCACAGAAGGCAATCGTGAAGTGGCAGTACTCCGCGTTACCTCTGACTAGTGAGTTGCAGGAGACATCCATTGCCAGTCCTCATCCCTTAGCTTTTCTTATGAGAAAAGGAGGAATATATATACATTTACAATGTTTATACATCTAATTCATTTAAACGACCAATTAAAAATATGTAAATGATTAATATGCGCCATCTTTTGATAGGTATTTGCACTATCTATTTTTGGAGCGTTGTCAAGGGCACACTTACTGAAATCTCATATTTTAGATGATATTTAAAAAAAACACGATCTTACAAATGAAAGACAACGCAGAGTGAAACTCGTTCCACAGCTAGTTTATTTTTATACATTATTTTAATTACACATTTTATGTATACTATATTTATACCCAGCTAGACGGAGACAAAATTTTAACCACAAATTATTGATTGTTGTCGATGATAAATAAAAATAATCGTACATATAATAATGAGAATAAATAGGCGCGGAGAACATGATGGACTGTATTAATTTGTAAGGAAATGCTTGGAGTTGGTAATGGAGTATTATATGATATAATAATACAAGTAAAATATACAGTACGTGTGCGTTACACGTCATTATAAACAAGGTCACCTACGTCTACGTTATTTTCTTAAGCAATAGTAAAAACAAAATAATTAATACGTACGAGGGTAATATAAGATTCTTGTGTGAGTGTAACCGGATTTTTGTTTCTATGATAGTTGTGAGTTAATGTACAATCTGTAATTGAGGTGTACAAATTTGCGTTCCCCACCTACATAAATCTCTGTCGCAACCCGCTGTTTAAATATAACGTATAGTAGATGACTGGTTTTACCATCTCTATTTCTATTTAATTTCCAAACATTGCAATTGCCAAAAATATATCGTCGGCGACAGGTGGCGCCGAAGCTTTGTCGTGAGTGCGGCATGAGTACGATTGGTTCCGTACACTTCCGTACAAATTGTTGCTATTTATATTGTTACAAATACGAATTCAATTTTTAAAATATAAACGAATTTATCGAGGTTCCCATTATTCACGCACTGCACAAAAACTAGTGCTTGCACTTTGATAATCAACTATTCTAACTTATAAGATAATGACTACCGATCGAGCCGAGGTCCTTCCCGCTCGGGCACCCACTAATCAAAATGCTAAACGCGTAATGAGTTAGAGTCCAAGCCGAGGTCCCTTGAGCCCAGTCCCTCCATGGAGCGACCTAAGTCGCGGCGTCCCAATCCAGTAATTTAAATATAGTCACGGACCGATCCTTAGCATAGCCACCTCGAGCCCAGTGTAGCTGTATGCCTCCTCAAGGCAAACAGTGACAATAGGCGAAATTTGCAATATAGCGGTATTTTTTTGTATTTGTTCAACGTTTTAATTCTATTTTTGTTGTCAAAAATGTTAAATAAAGCGTCATTTGTCGTATCCGGCGGTCGAGCGTTGATCAAACTACGCTATAAAGCAAACAGTTGAGTGGAATCGAAATCGCGGCTAATTCGCGCGGGTCGCTTATGATGTTGCAATTATCATCGGTGAGTAACGCCCGCTGACTGCCTCTGACGAGCGCAGCGCACGCGGCGCACGCCTCCGCATACCGTTACTTTATAGCCAATATCACTACGAACAAAATATACATATATTCCAATACAGTTTGTCACGGGACGGAATTTTAAACAATAAGCGAGATCAAACGTCACTTATACCTGATAAGTGAAATAGATGCATGCAGCATGCTGTACGTACGAGAGTACAAGGAAACGCAATCGATTATACAATCGATAAAATCGAGTAAAAATCTTGAATTATGTTTTTTTTTTTCATTTATTTATTTATTGCAATTTGTTAACAAGTTATAGTCTGGTTTAATTGAAACAGAATTCAATTAGAAACTCTCATGACGATGTATTTATTCACTATGACTTCATTTTCATGTAATACTTTGCAATGAAGTTAGCATTCCCAAGGAGAGTTGGCGTCAGGCAGGCAGCCAGCGGGGCGTTAAACAAGAAGCCAAACTTTAGCCGAATCCACATATAGTTGTCAGGGAGATAATGTTGAGTATAAAAGTAATATAGAGTAGAAATTAACTTGTATTGTGTTACGATATTAAATATTTAGATCATTGTATTGCTATCAATTAATATATTCATGTGCGGCGGCTCGGTTTGCTATACGTCAAGGCGTTAGGCACATACAAATACAATTGAACATAGGCAAAATTTACTCAGGACCTTACCGCTGGGCCAAAATTACAGAAGCCATTTGAGTTGGTATGTGTCACGTTTACGCATTTCGTTACGTGCAAAAGAAGTTAGATGTAATGTAGAAATAACAGCTATTTAAACGTTGAATAAACTGCAAAATTATTATTTTGTATATCTTTTTACATACCAGAATATTTCAAAAGAAATACAAATTACTAATTTACACTGTCCCTGTCTCTTTCACTACCTCTCACACTAGATTTCGCTTATTCTACCTTTTAAATAAGGTTCACTTCTATCATCGTATACGATATACCTCTATCACGTATACGATGCAAAATTTTATATAAATATCATCATAATATTTTATGTATCAAGTCTATCATGGTCGAGGGCGGGCGGTAATTTGAATAAAGGGTCAATCTTTACAATGGAGGAAGAGGGAAGCCAACGTCCATGGACAAATTAGGATTTACGAAGTAATAACTTACGGGGTGTAGCCCACACGAGATGTTACACATTTAGTCAATTCAGACTTGGACACTGTCGACATCACGATCTAATGTTTGCCGACTTATTATTTGTGTGTTATTGCGTCATTGCGTACGTCCGACGTTTATGAACTGCCACTATGTTGTTATTAGTGTGTTCACCATTTTTCCTCATATAATCACAGTAGTTTTCCATTACAAAGACCAACAAGGTTTTCTTATTTAAAAAATCGTGTTTTTACATTTTTCGTATTGTCACGTTTTCATGTTCTGCAAGTTGGGCTATGATACTAGTTTGTTCTAACGAGAACTAGACTAGTTAGCTTTCAGACCTGATTTCAAAATGAATCCAATTATTGTTTAATGTAACTATCATGCTCTAATCGAACTTCTACAGTTTTTTGGAAAAAAAAAATATAAGCGTTAAATTTTACCGCATATAATTTTTATTTTTATTTCACCATTGTATTATCTTTCTTTTGTCATTTATGATGTTTATTACAGTAAAGAAATAAAAAAATAGCAAGAGTTAACAAGCAGCGTGCGCAGACGGGATGTCGTCGCCGGTATATCTGTGGAACAATTTAAGCAATCTGCCCGCGGCCGAGTTCCCGTGACTATTTACAGAGGTACAGGGACAACGCTAAGGTCGCGCTAAAAATAAGCTTGTCTGTAGTTAAAGACCGTGCCGCCGTACGTCGGGAGTCGGCAGAAGTGGCACCGTCCCCCTCTCAATTTACGCTAACCTTGTTAACAATAATGACCTGGACAGATAGACACAGGAAGACGCTGAATATTTTTCTAAGCCGTTTATTTCATTGGTATCAATAAACAAACAATGTGGTAGATTACTATGAGATAGTTCGTGTAGGAAATGTACTATAATGTGAAGAGTTATCTATTACTTTGCCTAGATTTCCATAACAATATACAGACAAACTTCTGTTTTCTGTATATTGTTAGATCTGTATGTCACTGTCTGTGTAATGTAAGTGTTCACTAAGTATACTTTGCCTACACTTATCCAAGTGCTATTTGTAGTGAAGCGTGCGTAAATTTCAGAACAATCTTCTAAAATCATATTTTCAATGGATTTACATGTTTTTAAGTATGCATACAACATCCTCTCCTGAAACGGGCCATTTGAAACCTGAAACAACCGATGAAAGCGTCGTACCTCTTTCTTATGACCTCCTGTGACCTTGTTAATGTCAAGTAACAGTCTCTTCATGACACGTACACCACTATTCACGTGTGTATTAATTACACCCCTAATCAGCACCACCACAAGTCGAGAACTGCAATTATCAGAATATCTAGGCCCCGTTGGGTGCCAAGTTGATAATAATTTCAATTTAAAATGTCCAAAATTGTTTTCCGAACTCTCCCTTCTATAGATATGTGAATTTATTTATTACTGCAGCGATGTCTCTCTATCAGTTATCGGTCAATTGGGGTGATTAGGTGGCGCCAAGTGTTCGTGAAGTATTCGCGCTTAACGATGCGGCGAATCCACATAGCAGCGCAGCCTAAATTCTCTAATAAATCGCATTTAGTTGTCACCCTTGCAGGGAGTAGAGAGTGGTTGTAGGAGTGGAGACTCATAAGACCTAGAGTTACTGTTTTGTGAGTACCCTACACGAATAGGATACCTAAGTATTTCAAGGCTGACATAAATAGACGTTACTGAGCCACGACTTAGCCAAAGCAACGTACTAAGCACGACATTTATATAAATAGACAGAACTTTTCCTTTTTCACTCATGTGGGGTACCGTATGATTGTAGTCCATGCTGTATAAGTTAGCATTGCTAAGTATGAATTTAACGTCTCATCTCAACAATGTCTTGTTAGTTGCTAGAGTGATTTAAATACATTTTAATTTATATTTTATTGTGTAGTAAATATTTTGTCAAATATAGTGTACATAATTATTTGTGTGGCAATGTTTTTGATTTTGAATGAATTATGATGAATTCACTTACTTATTAAATTAAAATAAATTGATTATGAACGCTTCCGAATCATCAATAGATAAGTTGAACTTCGGCTTAGCTCGTGCTAACGTTTATTTTTGGTAACGTGTACTTTATAAGCCAACTCAAAGTCGAATCATGCTTAGCAACGATTATTTATCTCAGCCCTGGTAATATACAAGAAAAAAATGGGACCAATCTACAAGCACTATCTCTCGAACAAAAAAAAAATCGAAATCGGTTCTCCAGGAGCGGAGTTCTGAGGTAACAAACATAAAAAAAATATACAGACGAATTGATAACCTCCTCCTTTTTGAAGTCGGTTAAAATAGCAGCTATATTTTGTAGTGTTCATTTCAAATTGCTCCAATTTACAGTCATTGACATCCTCTATTGGACAAAGGTATCTCCCAAGGTGGCCACAAAGATGGGTCGTTTGCCATCTTTTTCCAATGCATATTGTGGGATCCGTTATCCAGTTCATTGCTCCCATTTCCGAATATCTTGACTTCATCGGTCAGTTTATAAATTCAACCTT